>JAQQRF010000942.1:0-21659 GCA_030523145.1 Trissolcus brochymenae
CTTGCAATTCAATATTATCAAGTTTGTCCAGTTTCGTATTGATTGAGTTCAATAGTTTAGTAATATCAGTGGAGTTCTTGGGCTCGTTCGCGTCACCCGGTGGTCGGATTCATGTTCACTCTTTTCTTCATCTCTTCATTTGCACATTTTGTACAAACTAGGATACTGCGTCCGGGAAAGGTCACAGTGACAGCTGCAGCACATCCCGGGTGAAATTCACCATTACAACTTGGACACTCAAAAGTTTTGTTCGCAATATTTTTTTTACATTTTGTACAGTTAACTGACATGATTTCAAAATAAATAAATAAGTTAAGATGAATAAATAACTACAATAAATATATAAATAAAGATAAATTATCAGAGATAAATAACCAGAAATAAATGAATAGTCAAGTAAATAAATGACTGATGATGACTAGATAAAATAATCAATTATCAAACCGGTAATCGAATTTTGTGCAATAAAGAAATGATAAGAACTCTTATATATATATAGACCAACAAACAACAATTATCACATTTACACATGCACAAGCACTCTCCAATCACACCAATTTGACAAGTTCAATTTCCCGACATAATCAATCGTTGGGTTTATAACTACAAACAAATAACAGCTGACAATTGATTCGACCTGAGGTAAGGTTGGGTGGGTCTACTGCAACTTGAAGTCAGCAATTAGTCGATTAGGATGTATCAAACAATGTGTCGGTGAAGTCATCAATACTTCCGTCTGAGTTGTAGATGGCGTGACAGGTCCGAATTATGAAATCGCATGCCCTGAAGGGATGTGAGTCCCTTTAAATTTCTAGAACACGGACAGCAAATGAAACAAAAATTAATAATTACAAAAGTTGCTCCAGGGGCGACCGATTTATTGAAACTAAACGGGCCAAATTCAAATGAACAAACGATTTTCAAACAATGCTCTTAAGAAGCCTAAACTCAAAATAACTCTGTAAATTTCGATGTCGAAAACCAAAGTAACAAAAATGAATAATGTGACCTTTAGCTGACTTGAACCTAGGCAATCAGGATCTTAACAATTTCACAATCCTCACACGCGACAATAAATATTCAACGACACTTAAACGATCCGGTTGAAGTCCAGAGCAAGAAGAGCCCGATTCCGAATTCGGTCGCCCTTTTTGAATCTTCGCCTTTCGAGCCAAAACGAAAAAAAAAACCGCCTCTCGGGGCAAAATCGGGGACTTGCTCCTGGCCGCTCGATTCAAATTGTTAGAATCGATTCTGTTCAAGCGCCTCCCGGGTGAGTCACCGAGAGAACAGTTTCTCGCGAAACCGTCTCTGATGGCTCTCCCGAGGAGAACGCCAGGAATTGTGCGTCTCGCAAGCCGGGTCGGCCCCTGCTGACAGTGCCAGACCGTACCTCTCGGTCTTGCTGACTCACAGACTGTCAGGCTGGTCTTATGCGAGGCCTACGGGTCCCCCAGGTTGCTTCAGCGGCTGTAAACAATGAACAAGAATCAATTCTGAACTTTTTCAAGACCCTTAAATGTACCAAAAAAAACATTCCAAAAAATAAAAAAAAACGCATTATTTATTCCGGTCCTCATCGTTTCTCCTTTGTAAAGTAACAAAAGTTACTTTACCGTTCTTGCTCCTGTAAGGCCCTGATAAAATAAAAAAAAGAAAAAAAAGCTCTCCTCCCTGGACTTTGCGGCTGGAATTTATAGTTCAAAAAAAAAACTCCGTTACAATATATATATATATGTCAAGTTGATTATTTTTTAAATCGTTTTTAAATGAATTTCTTTATTAGACATACGATTGTATTGGAATTTATAATTGTAATGAATCTTCTACATATGTTCCATGAATGTGACATTTGGTTCATACAGAGATCATATTTGTTTTAAAATACATAATTGTGTATTGTATGATCCAAAAATGTGTGGAAGTAGTATATATGAGGTCGTATATAAATTTTTGATTTACGTACTTCTAAATAGTGAATTGTTACTATCAAATTATATAACGCAATGGTACTACAAGAATCGCACCAATTTTAACACTTATTTCTGTAGACCTGTGAAAAAATGATTTTTTTTTATTTTCAGATTATAGATGTTCGAAGACGTCAAATTTATATGTGCCTTCTGTGCTATAAGCGTTAGACCATCGATGAAATGAAGAAAAAAATTAATCGTTTTTACTGCTGATCTTTCGATTGAATCAGCAAAAATAAATGGCGTGAATTGTAAATTTTGGCGTAAACCAAATGATTTACACCAAAATTTACTATAGGCAGATGTCGTGTACTTCTTCT
The DNA here is from genome assembly GCA_030523145.1 of Trissolcus brochymenae. Taxonomy (NCBI): domain Eukaryota; kingdom Metazoa; phylum Arthropoda; class Insecta; order Hymenoptera; family Scelionidae; genus Trissolcus; species Trissolcus brochymenae. Next base: position 2,294 of record JAQQRF010000942.1, read on the forward strand.
ATAGAAAAAGCATTTTCTTTTATTTGCCTGATCCCAGCAACTTGAAATCACTGTTTCAAGGCCATATATTGTTCAGAATCGTGCATCATTGCAGAAGCGTAGAGCAAATGTTACGCATAGGAATGCCACATCATGAAATATTTAACTCGTGTTGAATTTGATGTTCAGATTGGAGCTGTGGCCTGTTTTTATGCTATGAAAAAACTTGGTGGAATCCTACTGCTTATAAAGGGTGTTTACAAAATTAGTAAATCTGATAGTATGTTGTATTTTGAAGTTCCCATAGTATTTATTAATTTTCAATTTAGCTCCTTCGAAAGAGTAAACTGTTATTGTAAGGTTATAGGACGCAAGTGCGACTATCAAAAGGACGAGAAATGCAAGACACATTCAAAAAATACATTTGCCTAGGATTAAAATAAAATTTCTTCCTTTTGAATCCACAACCACGTTCAAAACTATGTCTTGCTCTTTTCGGAAACTGCAGTCGAGGCAAAACTGAAAAAGGAAACTATTATTACTAATTAAATTTAATAATAAAAAATACTTTAAATATGTAGTCTAATCTGTATATATGTATGTTCAGATAAACAGAAAACTATTACGGTTTATAATTTTTAATTTAACATTCGTTAATACACTAACAATACTCTCGAATACAGCAGTTGGTATTTGATCATAAAATGAATACGCTTTTTACATTTTCTATGTTTGTTGAATCACATACACCATCTTTTTTGGCTTCTGAATGGCGTTTTACAAAAATTTGTTCTCATAGGCCCAGCGGCCCCATTGGAAATGTGATATGTCCTGTATCTTCCCATGCTGAATATGACCTGCATCTGTGCTAAAACATTTGACCGGTATAGACCACTGTTATTGGCTTCTGAATGGCGATTTCCACGAATTTTCACTCATGTGCCCAGAAGGCCCAGTTTGCGAGCGGCCCAAACTTATTCATAATTTAATTAATAATTTCTGTTTCTTAGATCTCAAAAATGTCATTGTCGTCTTTCATAGACGACCACTGCAAAGTAAGAATACTTCATCTTTATAAAGTATTAATAATGGTCCGCTAGCTGCAGAAATACCTAGCGAATTCTTATACAGTTTTTGCTAAATAAATAATTATTCGTATTATTTAGTACTAAATATTTTAGGCTAATTCAATTCCGGACAACATATTTGTTACCATAACATAAAAATTAGTTAAAACTTCGTTTAAAACCATGACTTGAACGTTTTTAACTAAAATTTGGGAGTTAAATGTCGTTTTCATTATAAAATTAAAAACTCAGTGTTACGCAATGCTTACCATTACGTTTAATTCATAAAAAGAAATGGTTCAACTTACAAATATACAATAATTCGACAATAAGACATCAAGAATATATTCCCATATGTAGTACGAATAACATCTCTTCCACTTCAAAGCTTGACAAATTGGTACTTAAAAAATAAACAAACTAATCAATTATCCAAAATAAGATGTCATAATAGCGATCTACATATTGAGTCAAGTAAATTGATACAACTACGATACATTTGGGCCGGGCCGAATTAATCCCTGGGTCAAATGTAACTACCAAAATTATGTTGAGCCACGCTGGCATCCTGAAAGCACCAACTGTCAAAATTGAATGTCCCTAATTTATCAAAGGAAACGTTACATTTTTAGTCGATACAGGCGCCGAATTAAATATTGTTAAGAGAAGCCGTCTTAAATAAACACTGTTTGGTAACGCAAGCATAGAATATGACCATGTCGGAATTACACCGATTCCAGTGTCCACGCGCGGACAATCAATCTTAACAATAGCAAATAAATCAGTGCCATTTCAAGTTGTACGCGACGAAGAATTTTCTATTAATGAAGATTGAATATTAGGTTCAAATTTTTTTCTTGACAAAGGAGTAGACATTTCCTATAAAGATAAAGCTCCAAAAATAAACTGTTCTGACATTCAGTTTAGTCAAGGTGAATACACCAACATTTCTGCAAATTGTAGAAATTTAATTTACGTTCGAGTTTCAAATTTTCAATCAGTTCCCGTAGGTTTCTTGGAGCGAAACTACCGACAACGTTAACATCGAAGAATGTCTTATCTCAACAAAAAACGGAATATAATATGCGTACGCGTTCAACAATTCATCTAAACCTGTTTCAATTTTGACATCTGTCGTAGAATTAGAACTAGCGGACCTTTCTGACTTTGATAATGAACATTGAAAGTTTAAAATTATGCACAATCGGATTGCACAACCCTGGAATGGAAGAGCCAAAAAAATACTTACAGATATTGACTTGGAACATTTAGACGATTATGAAAGGGACAGTGTGGTGAACCACATAAACAATAAAACTGACATATTTCACGTCGAAGAAGTCAAACTAAGTGCAACAAAGCCATTGAACAGACAATCAAATTAACAGAAAAATTTACTGCTACCCGCCTTGCTATAGAGGAGAAATTGATAGACAACTAACAGAAATGCTCAATCAAGGAATTATCCGTCTCTCAAAGATACCTTACTTTCCACAAGTATGGCTGGTATTCAATAAACCAGTCGTATAGTGATAGACTATCGCGCCATCGCAATATAAGCTATTGGCAATCGTTTATGCAACACATAACTTCAGGCCATATGTTTATGGCAAGCGTTAAACCATCGTCACCGATCATCAACCTTTACAATGGCTAACAAATTTGAAAGACCTAAGTTCGATGGAAAATTAAATTGGGCGACTACGAATTCGAAATTAAATATAAACCTAGTAAATCCAATGTAGTTTCCAACGCTTTGTCTCGCAACCTATTAAAAGCTTAAACAATAAAAACAGAAGTCAAAATGACGAAGCGAAGACGCAAAAAGCATATAAAAAGTTCGTTTCAATCTAGTAATGAACGACCTCAGAAAAAACCACACCCTGTAACGAGAAGTCGAACGTAAGGGACACAAGAAGACAAATTCTTGAGATCTAGACAAGAATTAAAGATACAGAAATCTAGAGACCAATTAGACGCAGACACCATAGAAACGTATGATGAAGCTAGACATCGCCATAGAGTGGCCCCGTGGAGACTCGGAACCCAAAAATTCACCGAAGCGAAACCTTATAGATACGAGAATAGATTCCAAACCGAAATGCCACCGCGAAACACGCCCCAAAATGAACGAAGACCGGGATAAAGAAGACAAGGCCCCAAGATACACGCGCGAACTTACTGAAAACGAAAAAAGGATCTTAGTTAAGCTAACTAAAGATAAAATTGATAATTTTCAAGGCAGTTGAAGCAAAGTAAACTACGAAATAAGAGATGGACTTAATGATAATAAATGTACTCTGCGAATGATACTAGAAACTTCTTATGTTTATAATGTTCGAATCACAGAGCTGCCTTTGCGACACGAAGCCCTACGAATTGCATATTTCGCATCTAGTGACGCTCAAATGAATACGTTAACGCTAGCTCTACTTCCCGCCGCCGGCCTCATCAAAGAAACTCAATTGAAAAATTTGAATTTAATTGAAGGGGATGTTGTTATAACAAAAAAATCAAACGCTACATTGTACGTCTTGGTTATCAAAAAACAGTAGTTTAAAAAACCAACAATCGAAACAATGAACGCGCCTTCAACTAATTATAAAGAAAAAATTAAATGAGAAAAGATCCTATACATTCGCATTGGAATTGATCGAAAAATGATACTTAAAGAAATGTCAACTGAAATAAAACGATCTGGGTTTGGTTGGTCTGGGTTCGTTTTTTCATCAAAAACAGTAGTTTGAAAAACCAACAATCAAAACGAAAAACATGGCTTTAAGCAATCTTAGAGAAAAAATTAAATATTAAAAAGTCCCATACATTCGCATTGGAATTGATCGGAAAATAATACCTAAAGAAATGTGGAGTGAAATAACAAAATCTATCCATTTGCGTTTCTTTGGAAGCGAGATTATATTTTATTTGCATGACGAATGTGAAAAAGAACGATGAAATAAACATTCAGATGTGAAATCGGATAGCAGCGATAACGCACAACCTTCGCTAGGCCAGAATTCGGCGGCGCCGAATTCTGAGCCGCGTCATGCCCCGCCACATGCTGAGATAAGCGACGACGCCCCTCAAATTCCCTTCGATCCAGGACCTATATTCCCAACCAGTACTCTATCCTGGCGTTATCATCACACAGAAATCCTCAGAAGATGAAATCGAACTGCCGAATTTTAAACAAACTAGCCCTAACTACCCTGCCATCTAAACCTATTGAAATATCAGATTTATAAAGAATAACCGCGTGACATATCAAATGAATTCACGAATATAGTTGAGACAGATCAGACAGTAATACAAGAAGACGAAAACGTGGCATTCTTTATGTTAGCTGATTGCGATATGAATTCCGAAGCAATTCGAGTTTTATGCCAAAAGGGTTATATCAACAAACAGGAAATACTTCCAGAAAAACCGAAGGTCGGCGAAGTAGTAGGAATTAAACAAGGCGAAACACACTATTTTTGCATGACAGTTTGGTGACAGGGTTACCACTTATTAATATAAAAAGTCAACGAATGTTTATTAATAAACTTTAGTTTGTAAATGAAACAAAAAATGTCGGATCGTTGTACAACAAAATTTAAAATAAAACGCAATAAAAAACGACGAGAAGAAGACTCAGCTGTGAAATTGGATAGCAGCGATAGCGCGCGACCTTTACTAGCTTGCAACTCTTCACCGAATTCTGCCCTGCCACGCGCTCAAGCGACAAGCGACGACGCCCCTCAAATTCCTTTTGATTCAGGACCTATATTCTCACCAGTACTCTATCCTGACGACATCATGACATTTAATTATTCAGAAAATGAAACCGAACTGCCAACACTTGAACAACCTAGCCGTAATTATTTTGATTTTAAAACTCCATTACCATTATACAATTTTCCTGAAGTACCAGATTTGCCTGAAAACAGAGAAAATTGCTCAATGACAGAAGTATCAGATTTAATAACAAATGAATCACGAAACATATCAAGCGAATTCACAACTATAGTTGAGGCAGATCATTCAGTAATACAAGGAAACAGCAACGTGGCATTCTTCATGTCAGCTGATTGCGATAACAATAAAAGTATGGCAAATAGTGAAAAGCCCAATAAGCATAACTTTTCGCAAACACACAGGTTATACATCAGTAGTTAAGGACTCACTATGGACAGACACCGCTGACCAAACATTTTTGAAAAAAGAGTAGGCGACGTCTAGGAGTGAGGAGGAGGGAATAAGTAACGCGTCACCGGTGTACGCTCGTCCATAAGCAAGGCCCGACGGACGAAATTTTGTCAGCGGTTTTAATATGTACTATTTGACGAAGCGATTTTCTGCTGACCAAGCAGAAAAATTTTTATTAATCAATTGCATTATTTGACGGAACAAGAATGACAAAAATAACACAAATAACGATTTAAGATGAGTATTTATCAATTTATCGATTAAAAAAAATTTCATGTTAATAATGCCTCGATCTATTTAAATCTTAAAGAGATGAAGCGAAAGGACGGGTCGATAACGCATTCAAAGAAAAGAACTCGTGTGCGCTGGCGCTCTTTAAGTGCACGCAAATATTAAAGTCGCAATTTTGCACAGCGTTCAGCGATCGTTTTAAGGGATCGATTTATTTGTCGAACATCGGGCCTCCGAAAAACACGAATAGGCTGAAAAATTCGAAATGGTTGGAATGGAATTTACCGCGGATGCAATACCTCGGGCTTCTTAATTTTTGGAAATGTTAAACTCGAGTATGAAGAGTTTGAGTGGAATTAAATTTTGGGTGCAAGGTCGTGACGTCACGCGGATCATACGCAAACGATCGATCCGGCGCGGCGCTCGATCGATGCGTCAGCCGCAGATCTGCAAGTCCGGGTGTCAACTCGCGAGGACCGCGTTTTTAGGCTAGTTCCTGAACTTTTTGACAAGTGATGAAACAGATGGTCCATAAGGACAAATTTGAGATTGATGAATGAATACACGAATAAAATAGTATTATAATTCAAAGTATGTCTTGTTAACAACGGACGTGCAACAAGCTTGTACTCGGATGCTCAACAATAAACTTCTTGAGATAAAATCCTTCATTTTGCATACGTTACACATTGTTTTTTCCCATACTTGCTGCTCTTCTTCTCTCCATAATCAGGCAGTCTCATTAATTCAACCTCCTCGTGAGAGTAAAGATCCGTCATAATTTTAATTAATTTAATATTCAATTTAATTGATAAAAATGCAAGTGAGTGAGGTGCGGGATCTGATCAATATCAAGTGCGCCAGAGATCAGAAATCATACTCTCGTCACTAGAGGAGTATGCTGCCCACTTCCACGACCACGTCAATAGGGTGGTTCAAACATTGTGCAAAAAAGTGAGTCCCTCTCGTGCAGCATTGAGCGCTGTAACAACGAAAGACTGTCCGCTGTCTGGCGGTACGGGCTTTGTGTAGCACACGAGTCGACACGCATCGACGAGCACCGAAACTACCACTTGACGTGTAGCAGTTTCGATTCTCGGACGAGTGAATAAGTCGTGTATTTCCTGGCACTGCAGTTGAGACATCTATACTGCAACCGTTACAAACTGTCATCGGACTACGATCATAATAGATATATTCTTTCGGTGCTGAAGGATATAGACTTTAAGGTCGTAAGCCATGACGAGCTGACAGAAGACAGTCGCGTGCATCAGTCCCTCGAGAGGGATTTCAAGATGAGGGCACGTTTCAAAAGCTTCCCCCCCTACGCAGAAAAGGGTATGTGAATTTTGGCGATGTGAAAGGTGCCTGGGTCGCTTCCCGAAACCCTGAGAGGGTAAGTAGATTTTTCCATATATATATATATTCTAACGTATCAATTTTCGAATTTGCAAATGAAGAACATTCAAAAGCCGACCGTTATCTTCGCCATGGAAATGAAAATTAATTACAATACAACCAAATTTTGTGCAACCAGTTACCAAAATTCGTTATTAGATTCAAAACAGTACCGCAGGAACGGAAAGATTGTTTATGTTACCAATCTTCCGACGCTTACAAATTCAGGACGTCTCGAATTCCCTTTCGCAGGATGTCTCCAGGTCCAGATGACGGCAAGATATAACGCGATACCGGTGGGCCTTGTCCGAGACGGCATATGGCACATCCACTGGCAGTGGCACTCGGAGGTCGGTAACTCACACCTTCTGGTTGCAGTCACCCACTTCTGATGCTCGATCTTCGTCTCAGGCGACAGATGGTCGTAGCCGATGTCCTCCCAACCGTTTGTTGATGTTGGGGGAAGTCATAGTGTTTCCTGGGTTGAAGAGGTTTGATGCTCTTCGGCAGTAGCCTCTTGGTGGTAATGGGGCTTCTCGTTCAGGGGACTGATGTTCCTGGACGTCTCTCGTTGCGTGCCTAGTACTGCCGGGCGGGACTTGCGTCTTTACAGCTAAACCCTGTAAATCACAGAAATTATAAAAAACTGAACCAATAAAAAAACCTAACATAAAAGACTAAGCGACTATTTAACAATCAAAACACGTCCTTATATTCTTTTCGAAATAAAATAAATGAAACAAAAGTTTAAACCACTGGTAAAATTGCCACTGCGCTTCGCTGCTTTGTTCTGGCAGGCTACTGCCGACAACCCGTCCGCCCCTCTTTAGACGGACCCAAGCAGCGTTACAATATATATATATTCCGAATATGCACAATTATCGGGTATTTAATTTTATCGTTTCTCCACAGATCCTTCCAGCGGTGACGACGCGACCCTCGTAGCATGGCTCGGGAGCACGATCAAAGCCAAAAGACAGCATGTAAGTAACAAATCATCCTCCTCTACTTTTATTCTTCATTTTTCTGCAGCAAATTTTTTAACTTCTACTTTTTTCTTTTTCCGACACGCATCTTTCCTGACGGACATCCCTGGCGGACGTCCCCACCTCGCTCCATAACGCTGCAAAAACTTTATTAAATAACAAAAATAACAAAAACAACAGAAATAACAAAAATTGTAAATTAAAAATCATAAATGTGTACCTAAATGTAAATAGATTTAAGTTTATTTAAAAATATAGGGAATAATAACCACTACTTTCAATGTTTTTGATTAACAGTTTCGCTTTTATAACAAAAATATCGATATAAACAGGTTTACTATTATTATCGGAGTAAGTGAAAGTGATTGAACTCTCACTACAATTTCTTTCCTTTTATTATTCAGGCTCTTATTTTTGACTTAACGATACATTTCTCGAATAATTTCTGAAACAGCATTTTTGTACGCTCGAGACTCTTTCCGCTCTCACACCTTTTTTAAACATCGTAATATTCCTTAACAATTCTAACATTAGCCCCGTAGTCGGTTCCAAAGAAATCGCGAAATTGATCGATAGTAAGACCGCAAGAAACAAAATGTAGGAACATAACCGAATAATGTCCGCACACGCCGGAGTTTTCATATTGCAATCGACGATTGTTCCAATCATAGAAGCTACATTTCTCTCGGATTCTGTCTCGGTGAGCTCTGATAATGGGCGATAGTCCGAAGCTGTCAAAGTAGATGCCTCGTCTATTTTGATCGACATAGATGGCGTCCCAGTGACTTCCAGGCTTCGTATGGACATCGGTGTTTAATATGAACGCCGCGGGTCTTGACCAGATTTTAGTTATACGGTCGGCGGTGTAGACACCTTTTGAGCGGGTGCTCCGGCAGCGTATTTTTAGCTCAACCCCCGAAATCGACCAGTACGTGACGGCTTGCGTCGATCTTCAGAACGTTGTCGTATTCCGTGTAAATGATGCAGTTGACCATTGCTTCTAAGGCTCTAGTGAAGCGAACCTCTATTCTTACGCTACCGTGTCTCAGGAGGTTCCAGTGACTATCCATGTTGGCCGATAGGTCAGGGGTCTGATCGAAAGCCTAGAGACAGAAAACGTTGGGGTACTCGGCCCTACCGATGCAGTTACCGTTGTCGGAAAAATGAAGCCCGGTGCCGGTGAACAAGGTATCGTACGCGTCGACATACAAGGAGTTTTTGAAATCGGGCTGAAGGGCTCGTGCCGGGAATTGAGTACCGTTCACGTACAGGGCCAGGTAGTTGATATTGTAATTTTTAAAATTGAATGTCAACTAGAAAAACTTGCCTGAAGATTACGTCTCTTGGATACGACACGGGGAAACATGACGAGATTCGATTTTTATATGACGCTTCCCAGCAACGGCAGTATGAGTTTTTTTTCCCGATAACACCACCACGCATTTCAACACGCGCCTGCTTCACGAGTGGCGATTACCGGGGGAGTGGGTCATCTGTCTCTCGGAGATACCGTTTTCTTCAAACGTTCACGCACATAACCGTCGAAGGCTCGTCAAATTACGTCGGTATGAAAAGTTTCAAGAGTATACTCCGAGTACCCGGCAGCCTTGTCCAATGTGATGCCGTAATGTTCGTCTATATGGATCTCTGCGAGTTGCACGCAACAGGTGACGCAAGCACCCGTTTTGCGCGTAGTGCCCGTAGACTTGGACAGATACGATTACGGCAGCATGCGGCTACGGACGTTCTCCTTTTCAAAATACATGCCGTTGCTCAAGTCTAATTTCAACACGTTCGAGACACTTCACTTCAAAAGATTCAATTAAAATGTCGGGTTACATCGAGTATTACAACAACCAACGAGGAGAAGGAAGATTGAAGGTTTTCGTAGGAAGAGCCGGTCAGAAGGGCCACGGCATCGGTTCCTTCCTCGGGGGCTTATTCCGGATTGTTTTACCCATTCTCAAATCGAGTGTGAAGGTTGCCGGCCGCGAAGCTGCGCGGGCCGGGATGAATGTTCTCGCGAACATGGCGACGCGAATGCCCATGAAGGAATCGCTGCAAACGCGATTGAAGGAGTCCACCCCGAATAATGTCGTGGTCGGGATATAAAAAAGTAGGAGGAAAGCCTCAGTCCAAAAAATAAAAAGTGGTAGAGTTGGATTGAAGAAGAGCAAACCCTGTGAAAGGTCCTTGGAGGATATATTGAGCCGCTGATCGAGATAGCTTTTCTCCACACGCATTCGTGCGAGTGCATGAAGTCGGAGTTAGAACTGTTCACTCTGCCTTAGGCTCAGACCACTATCAAGAGTGGATCTTGGGTCCATTACGAGCCTATATCCTCCTTGACGGACAACGCCCCTCTAGAGTTCGTGGTCACGGGGAGCAGTAGCGAGGTGTACTTGGACCTGGCGCATACCATGCTCTCTGTCAGGGTGCAGATGGTTCGCAAAAAACCCGATTTTAATTTACAATTTTTGTTATTTCTGTTCTTTTTGTTATTTTTGTTATTTAATTATTTAAGTTAAAAAATTTGCTGCAGAAAAATGAAGAGTAAATTAGAGGAGGATGATTTGTTACTTACATGCTGTCTCTCGGCTTTGATCGTTATCTCAAGGTTCCTAATTCAGCATTCTTGAAATAAAGTAGCTGTTTTCTTTTTACTGTAATAATTAATTTCATCCACCGATAGATCTATCCTCATAATTTTTAAAATCGCGAATAAGCCAAAAGACGTAGTCCTCGCGAGTTGACGCCCGGACTTGCGGATCTGCGGCTGACGCACCGATCGAGCGCTGCACCGGATCGATCACTTCCGTATGATTAGCGTGACGTCACGACCTGGCACCTAAAATTAAATTCCACTCAAACTCTTCTTACTCGATTTCAATATTTCCAAAAATTAAGAAGCCCGAGGCGTTGCATCCGCGGTAAATTCCATTCCAGCCATTTCTAATTTTTCAGCCAAATCGTGTTTTTCGCAGGGCCGATGTTCGACAAATAAATCGATTCCTCAAAACGATCGCTGAATGCTGTGCATCATTGCCAATTTAATATTCCCGTACACTTAAAAAGCGCTAGCGCACAAGAGTTCTTTTCTTCGAATGCGTTATCGACCCGTCCTTTCGCTCCATCTCTTTAGGATTTAAATAGATCGAGGCATGATTAACATGAAATTTTTTTATCTCGATAAAATGATAACTACTTACCTTCGATTGTTATTTTTATTATTTTTGTCATTTTTGTTTCGTCAAATAATGCAATTGATTAATCATCATTTTTCTGCTTGGTCAGCAGAAAATCGCCTCGTCAAATAGTACATATTGAGACCGCTGACAAAATTTCGTCAGTACGGGCTTGACTATCAACGCGCGTGCACCGCTGACGCGTTTTCTTTTCCCTTTCCCTCACTCCTACACGTCTCCTGCTCTTTTTTCAAAAATGATGGGTCAGTGACATCTGTCCATAGTAAGTCCTTAACTACTTACATCCTTTGTAAACAATCCGTGATTGTACTACCCCCAGAAAAGCGTTCTCAGATAATAGAAAAATACCATGAGAGTGAAATAAATTGCTATCTAGGAGTCAATGCTCACTAAATTTTTTGCAAATTTTTCCGGAAAAACATGCCAATCGACATAAATGATATCATAAAACGTTGTTACACATGTCAAAAATTCAAGGCGTCTAGGTTCATAACGCATGCTTCTATGATAATGACAGTAACTTGTTTAGATACGCTCCCTAGACATTTTTGGCTCTATACGAGTGCCCTAAAGTGAAACAAGTTATTAATATCTATCAACAATTTAAGAAAATTTTCAGTTGCGGTTCCTCTTACAGTAGCAACATCGCGTAAATTTGCACGTGCTTTTGCATATTCTTCTGTTTGCCAATTCGGACATATAAAGTCTGTCCTAACAAAAAACGGAAAGTGTCTCATGAGCAATTTCAATGAACAATCAATAGAAATTTTTGATATAAAACATTTTCTTTGCACCTCGTACAGACATGAATCCAATGGATTATTAGAAAGATCACATTTCGAACTGACGCAATACCTAAAATGTTATATTACGATCGAACCAAATTGGCTAGAATTGATCCCTGTTTGAAAAGTGACCTGCCATACCAACCTGGCGACCAGGCAACCTTACCGCAGTGTCGCTAACGGGCAGCCGAGCATAACCGTCCACACACGCCGACGCTGCTTCACTCGCGCGTCGGTAGGTGGCGGTTACCACGCTCCGCTGCTCTTTTCCACAAACGACTCACCAATCTGCGAAGCTAAATAAGGCTACATGGCCCAGTGTCAGACACATCCTCCAGCGACTAGGTGGACATCACGAGCGCCTCGTGTGTGTGCCTTAGAAAACTTTCTTGCAGGTTAACTCGAACGACTCGAACATAAACTTTCTTACCAAGATATAAATCCAACGTGGCAAACGGGTCACCCTCCTGCAGGGGATATTCACTGCAGCATCCCCTAGCAACTACGGTGCATGCCAGGAATCTCCAGCGACTGGAGACCAGCCTTAACCTCGAACGCATTGCGGGGTGTGACACCCAGGTGTCGGCACCCCCAGTCGCCTAACGTAAGTGATTGTTAATGAGAGCAAACCTGAGTAACGTAGGTGCAGACACCGATAACGGTGTCTTCGGATATAAACTTTGTATAGTTTTTCGGAAATAAAGTACGGTTAAATTGTGGTTAAAGTACGGTGTCGTCTAAATTATTTTTAGAGACTGCCAATCCTGCGTTTATTTTAGAAATTTTGGTAATGTTCGGTATTGTAATTAATTTTCATTTCGAAATTTCAATGTTGTCTATTTGGTAAGTCAAAAATAGATTCGTTACAATGAATAAGAAAAAAAAGTTACGTGTACAACATTAAACGTTTTTAGAATAATTACCACAATTTCTTTTATTTGTATCACTTCCATGTTTTTGTTATTGAGATATTTAAATAATCAAATGAAATTAATTTCAACTTTATTTACTTTGTAATTTTGTTGAAGGTTCTTCAGTCAAAGGATTTGTTCCAGTTGTCAAAAATACTATCCTCTTGAATTGTTCATCTTCTCTCATATTATCTTTTTTATTTGTTATGGTTTGAGTCAATGAATTCATTCTATGCATTGTTGCTACAAACAAAATTTATTATAGTTTGGTATTTTACTTATTATAAACATGACTTATTATGTATATATTTATTATGTAAACATGAAAATTTTCCAACAGAAAATTATCATCAACATCATTTTGGTACAAAATAATAATTTGAAAAGATATGTATATATATATATTGTGACGCCTTATTTCTGGATTGCCTCAAAATTCTAAATTGAGTAACTTAATTGTACTTTTAGGTACCTCATAAAAAAAATTGTTAGTTATATTATCGTTAAAATGATAAACTTTTGTTAACACAAAAAAAACCCTTGAATGTTAAATTCCAATTTTCTTTATTAAAACTGGAACTAAATGTAATCAAAATCTGTTCAAAATCGATCCTGTTCAAGCGCCTCCCGGGTGAGTCACCGAGAGAACAGTTTCTCGCGAAACCGTCTCTGATGGCTCTCCCGAACACAACGCCAGGAACTGTGCGTCGCGCAAGCCGGGTCGGCCCCTGCTGACAGTGCCAGAGCGTACCTCTCGGTCTTGCTCGACTCACATGCTGTCGGGGTGGTCTCCTCCGAGGCCCACGGGTCCCCCAGGTGGCTTCAGCGGCTGGAAACAGTGAACAAGAATCAATTCTGAACTTTTTAAGACCCTTAAATGTACAAAAAAATCATTCCATAAAAAAAAATATAAAAAAACGCATTATTCATTCCGGTTCTCATTGTTTCTCCTCAAAAATTAACAGAAGCTACTTTACCGTTCTTGCTCCTGTAAAGTCCTGATAGAATAAAAAAAAAGAAAAAAAGCTCTCTGGACTTTTGGGCTGAAATTTATAGTTCAAAAAAAACTCGATAAAAAAAGGTCGATATAAACGGCATGATAACTTACGCGCTTCATATGATTTGCCGAGTTCCTCAAACTCATAAAAGGATCCGAAATCATTTCGGTCAATTCGCAATTTGTATTCCGGATTTAAATTGTTATACGTTAGATCAAGTTGTTCTTCTAGATGCGGCGAAGGGTCTAAAAACCGCATAATATAACGAAACCACGTTAGATAGTCCGCTAATCTCTCCCCTTGACCCTGCGTAAGGCACTTGAGTTCCTCCTGAACTCTCAATTGAAAATTTTTGTCGCTAAAATGAACCCGAAAATGATTCTCGAAATTCGCCCAAGTTGACCAGAGATGGTTTTCGAGGCGATACCATCTCAGCGCGACTTTACCTAATGACATCAAATGCTGACACCTTTCAGCATTTCAGTATCCGTAATATCCGTACCTCTTCTTTTTTCCCGAATTTAAATCAAAAATTCTTCCGCACTCGTCCCCTGTTCGCGTTCGAAACCTAAAAATTTGATTACGCGCATTAAAACTATGCGACGAGTGCATTGAGTGCACAAAATCAAGATGTTGAGGTTCGATATTTTCATAAAAGGTCGGTTCATGACGTTCCCGAACCGAAAAACGACGAGTTGACTGGTCGTTAACACGCCACGGTCTACTTGGCGTTTGTGAAAAATTAATTCGCCGGGCTTCGTTCGAGGTGCCAAACCGAATTGACCGTTCTCGCGGTTGGTCAACGGAAACATTCGAAAATCTATCACGATTTTCGGACCTAACCTCATTTTGGCACCTGTCACATCCCGGCGACACAATTTGTTCGATCCCGTCATTGTCCCCGTCATTGTCCCCGATGTCCCCTCGGCCGGATTTGACAAAATTAAATTATTACCGACAAATTCTATGTTTAAGTTTCCCCCTCCATATTGACACTTGAATTTACGACGTTCTCCGGATCCTCTTCCTCGTCGTTCAAATCCCCCGGTTGCCATTCAACTACCCGCTGCAAGACATACACATTATAAAATCGCACGAGACGCTCTGTAAGGTCCCTGAAACACCCGATGGAATTTAAACCGGCTTCGCGGACCATATTAATAACTAAATTAGCGTCACATTCGTACACCAATTCATCTAATGAATCTTCGTCCGGAAACTAACGAAGATTTTCAATAAGATTCAATAAAACGTTATCCATCACTTACAGTTAAACTGGAGAACTCGAAAACGCAATTTCAGGGTCTTCCATGCAGTTTTTTAATCGCTGGCCAACAAACAAAATCAGCAAACAACCACACTGGTCAACAACAAAAATCCATTATGGATACTTTTTCCTTTACGACTCTTTAGTGCTAGTGCACAATTTTAATCGATCGATCACAAACATTGATCGATATTCTAAGTTGGCAGCAGTGCCGTGCTCTATCTCTCTCGCTCTTACGGTTCTTTAGAAAGAGACAAACTCTTCCACTTTTGTTAACCGAATAAAATCAAAAGTATGTCAGGGAATTGAAATCAATAAATAATAACGGTTTTTCGGACACAATAAATAATACACAATGAAGATCAAGAAAATGAAAAATAATGTGGCAATAATTTGGCAAAGATATCTTCAAATTAAATTCGCATCAGAAAATTAGAGTTAAGAAAAATACTTTTACGGACATTAGACAATTAATATTAAATAAACAATCTCTTCGGGCCCTACGTTGGGCGCCTAAATTTGTGACGCTTTATTTCTCGATTGCCTCAATATTTCAAATTGACTAAATTAATAAGACTTATAGGTACCTCAAAAAAAATGTTGGTTAATTTATTGTTAAAATGATAAACTTTCGTTAAGAAAAAACTATTGAATATTAACTTTCACTCTTCTCTATTGAAACTGAAATTAAGTACAATTAAAATTTACAATTTACTTTTATAAAAATAAATACTAAATATAAAAATTACTAAATAAAAAAAAACGCATTATTCATTCCGGTTCTCATCGTTTCTCCTCAAAAATTAACAAACGTTACTTTACCGTTCTTGCTCCTGTAAGGCCCTGATAGAATTAAAAAAAGACAAAAAGCTCTCCTCTCTGGACTTTTCGGCTGGAATTTATAGTTAAAAAAAAATCCGTTGCAATATATACATTACATTCGATACTTTATTTATCCCGATTAGCAGAAAATTTGAATAACCGAATAGCAAATCACCTTGTTTAGAGATGAAATAAACATGTTTTTAAAATTTGAAATGATGCATCAAATATTTTATAATAAAAATTTCAAACGATAATATTTTTTGTAATTATAAGTTTTATTCTACTACGATGATATGTCAACAAATAAGACCTATATTGAGTAATATTTTATCAGTTTTGCGAGATTAATTGTAATACAATTTTAACGGTATTAGACGTAAGTTTTTCGGACGCTTTTCAAACTGGAAGTGAAAGGGACCATTTGTTACCTTGTCGATATCCTCTATTTTTACATGGTTTGATCAAAGGTTATTATAATAATTTTAAATGAGATGTAAATATATATAACGTTGATTTTGTGACTCTCAAATTTAATGAGTTTTTAGTGTTAGTATCAACCTTTACTATGGTTGATATTAAAAGAATTATCTTGACCACCGAAACTGGATTGCAAAATACATTTCTATCGTTAAAAATGATACACTGATATCATCATTTTATAAAAAATATTTTGAATCCATAAAAACAATGAAATCAATGGTGAAAAAACAACGTTTTTCGCTTGGAATTAAATCATCGATTGAGACAATTATTCATCGGGTTGCAGAAATCGCATTCAAAGTGGCGACTCACGAATAAGAAAAAAAATGAAAAAGTTTTAACAGTGGAAGAAATTGAATCATTGTTTAACAATCGTCTAAGCACAGGAATTATCGTCAACGATGAATTTACTGATGCTAAAAATTTTTTGGATGAATGCAAAAGTGTTTTTTTTAAATATATAATGAACGCAATCCAAGACTTCAAATGTGTGAAAGCAAGTGTTACGTTTACGGGTACATTTGAAAATAAGGAGAAGCGGGATGATAAATATTTTTCAAACAAATATAGTGAATTGTGTGAGACAACGAATCTCAATACTTGTTATGAAAACAAAGTAAAATTGAGGATTTTAACGGATATTGAGGAGTTTGAGTCTTGTGAGTCTGGTTGGAGTTTATCTGAAATAAAAAATTTAGTGATTCCAATTGCAACCTTTACGAGCAGGATCGTAAATAGATTCACCAGAATGGATAGAAACAAAATAAGTAAACGTGTTGTAATAAACGTGAAGAATACATATGATGATTATTTTGCAACAGTTATAATGAGCGCTTTATTTCCATCGAACCACCACATTGATAGGTTATCTTCATACCCGACATATTACAATTTTTTAGATTTCGAAAATATTCCGTTTCCGGTGTCCTTTAAAGACATTTTGAAATTTGAAAAACAAAATGATATATCGGTTAATGTTTTTATTATCGAGATAAAGACATATTACCACTTCATATTACAAAGAATAAAAAAACCAATCATGTTAACTTGATAATATTAACAAAAACTGTTAAAGATGAAACAATTTATCATTATTGTTGGATGAAAAATTTGTCTCGTTTAATTTCATCTGAATTGACAATACATAATAGAAAGAAATATTTTTGCAATCGTTGTCTGAACTACTTTTATTGAGAGGAAAAATTGAACACACACAAAGTCGATTGTGGACAATTGAATGAATGTAACATTACATTGCTGGAGCCTCGAAACAATATTTTAAAATTTGAAAATCATGCTTAAAAAATTACCTTTAACGTTTACAATATACATGGAGAGCGAATGTTTATTAAATGAGGTCACGTCAGACACAGCTCCAAAAACAGCCTACCAAAAACATAAGATCTACAGCCTAGGTTATTATTTACACTGCAATTATGATGTAAATCTCTGCAAATATCGAGCAACGACAGGACCTGATTGTGGCAAATGGTTTGCCAAAGAGTTGGAAGAAATTGGACATAAAATTCATGAGCTAAAACACTTATACATTAATTTAATAATTTTTTATTAAATTTTATTGATTTTTATTAACACTTTTCGATGTTACGAGGATTGTCGTCGTTTCGATGGTCTTCGATGAATTGAACCCACCAGTAAGAGATCACGACTATCTTTTAGAAACCGGTAAAAATTTCAGAGGCGCTGCATGCAATAGCTGTAATTTGAATTTTAAGCTTTGTTTTAATATTCCTGTATTTGCTCATAATTTATCTAATTATGACATTTGTTTTATAATTGAGAATTTAGCGAACTTGATTAAGGGTGATATTTATGTTATACCTTTGAATACAGAAAAATATATTCCAATCATAAAATATTTGAATGATACTAATAGAATAAGATTTTTATGCATCGATTCTTTTCGATTTCTAAATACATCACTTGATAAATTATCTTTTCTCTTGTCAAATGATAAAAAGATGATATTAAAGTCACATCCAGAAAATCAAGAACAATTCGATTTACTTGATCGTAAAGGTTTTTTTCCATACAATTATGTAACAAATATGAAAGTGTTAGAAGACACATGTTCACCACCACAAAAAAAATTTTACAATCAATTAAATGATAGTAATATTAGTGAAGAAAATTATTAACATGCCCTTAATGTTTCTAAAACGATTAATTGCAAATCTTTGTTAGAATACAACTTGAGCCAGTGCTCTCAGATTTGCCATCAGCGCCTCTGTAGGCAGTCCCCGGCACTTTCGTCCGTACGGCTTCGGCTGGCCCGAAGGGACGAATAAATTTGAATTCTTGTTATGCCCCGCATAACCCCTTTTTAATTGATTAAATTTTATATATTATTAATAATATTGTTATGTTCGGCGGGCGCGTTCTGATTTTGAATGTCGCGGATGTCAACTGTCTCGGTTGTCATGTCATGTTTGAAAAAGAAAAGGTTCAGGAGTCTTGTAAAAAACGTCAAAGCGAAAAGTTGTTAAAAAGCAATTATAAATAAAGTTGTTCTTGTTTGTTCTCTTTTATTGAATATTAGTGTTTATTTGTGTCGCGCGACGCGTAACATTTTGGGGGCTCGTCCGGGATTGTAAAAAGATACATGCCGGCAATTCGGTCACCTGTCAACGATAAAAGGTTGACCAGGAGTATGGCATCAACGAACGAGGTGGCACAATTGCAACGAGAGTTAGAGGAGCAGCGATCAAAGGTGACGACACTGCAAGAACAATTTAAATCAGAATGACGGGTCTGAAGTGGAGAGTCTAGCTCGGGAGCTTCGGCAACGCGATGCCGATCTGCTCGAAGAGAGGGCCAACAGGGAGTTGGCCGAGAGTCAGATAGCTCGGATGCAAGATCAGTTTGCCCGACAGTTCGCATCGATGAAAAGAAAAATAAACCAGCTAAGTCAAAATCAATTTGAAAACAACACAACACAAGACACACACACAAACACACAAAATATTACACAATCTAATGCGCTTAACACTCAATTTCAAAATTCAGAAACGACTCAGTTGACAG
>JAQQRF010000943.1:0-20885 GCA_030523145.1 Trissolcus brochymenae
TCAAGTCTACGCGAACACGCTCGCGTGAAATTTAGGCGATCGCTTTGGCCTACGCGTACGCGAAATCGCGCGACAAAAAAAACACTAAATGCGCCTTAAAACCCCATAAATTTGCTTATTTTGGCAAAAAAATGTTTAAGGGGAGGAAGGGGGGGAGGATGGGGTAATAATTATTTTTATGAATTGCAGATCCATTTGACATAAAAAATTTAATACACGGAATTCATATATAACATTTTTTCTGAATGTTCTCTTTAAATATTGTGGTACAAATTATTATAAAATAAGTTTTACATACTCGGTTTTATTTATGATTAATCGAAGGATGTTAAAATATTTTATTTAAGGCGATGTATAAAGGTCGTTGTGTATCAAAAACGAGTTCAGGTTTTGCATTAATAACAAACATTGTAACAACAAATAAAATATAACTTGCAATTCATATATATACTAGTCCAAATAAAAAACACAACACTTTACAAGTATTTCTTATGGGAGGTGTTGCATTTTTTATTTGGATCAGTGTAGTTGCAAAGAATCGCCTGATGCATTTTGTTTAGTCTTTCAAAGTTTATTTTTTGCACACGACCTGAACTCGTTTTTCATAAACACTGACTTTTATTCATCGCCTTAATTAAAAAGTTTTGAGAACATTTGATACAAACAACCAAACATAATTCTATTAATAATCCACCTTTAAATTAAAATGTTGAAGTTGTCATTGTAGGTGTCCATGTCTCCTTTTATTATAACACGATATACAAAATTTGGTTGAAAATAATAAACACACTGCTATTTATTTTTTATCTCCAGTCAATTCAATTTATTAATTAGCTTACAATATCTATCATTGAATAATACATTGCCTAATTATACACAACTTAAATAGCATTAAAAGGTTTAACAAAAATTCGCTCTACGAATAATCTGAATGATATTACATATAATATAATTAATTGGTATCAATATAAACATATATAAACTTTCAGTCATTGAAAAAAATTATAAAATAGAACATATTTTTATTGATCATCAACTGTAATAAAGTATCTAAATACCTGTACTATCATTAATTTTATTATATATATTAATTTGTTTTAATATTACTTTGTTTTTCTTTTAATTTTCAATCAATTTTGTATAGTGCCAAAAATTGTTTACCAACTGTAATTTGTACTGACATTTATTTTAATTTCTTACATGATTAATGGTAATATTTTTCCCCCAACGAAAACACATGTACATACTTTTATTTGAAGTATTATTTGTAAAAATCGTATAATTAATTTCCAAGAACAGTTTTTCATTTAAAATGTTGATCACTTTTTAATTTGTTATACAAACGTTCTTTTGTACACAGTGTTAACATTTTTGTTATAAAATAAAAAAATCGTCGAGCCATTTATGTTAATTAATATATATAGTTGTTTAATATTACATAATTGAGAAATTTCAGCATGCAAAGGTAAATGATGCAAATAGTTGACATAAAAGTATTCCTTCTTGGGGAGGAGGGGGGATTGCTGGGGGCGTTAAATGTGAAAAAAAAAAATTATTATTCTGATATGTACTATTTTTGCTGGAACACTTACAATAAAATTGCAGTCATCATTTTTATTGTCAGTATAAGATATTATTTCAAATGTACCAGATATATATATATATATATATTTTATTATTTAAATTATACAATGCGTTTAATAATTTAAATTTGATTTTTTTTAATTTGTTGACTCATTTATTTCATTTAATGTAATATATTTGAAAAATTGTTTATTAATTTTATGGAACACCCACAATTCGAGTGTATATGGATTTTTAGATTTAACTACTGACGAACATTAAAGGCAATCTTTGAAAATGTACTTCCAGTAAACAGCAAACATAGGTGCTTCTACACATCAAACATCTAATCCACCAACTGATCATTTGGTAAATCTCAGATCAAGTCGTACAATACTTGTGTTTTCGAACCCTTATTTAAAAATTTCTTTCTTTTATCAGAACAATAAAATCTAGATAGCTGAATCATGGTAGACTTATAGTGATTGCTTTATTAACTGATTCATGCCAAAAATTGTTTGATATCGAATCATAGGTTATTTCAATTTATTTGTTTTTTTTTATTTGTTATTAAGAACACGTAGAATATGTAAAAGAAAATGTAATAAATTGAATGTATTTATAACTCACATTAAGCAGTCTTCTATAACCTGGTGGTGTTATTTGCAAACACCTTAGATTAAATAGCGAGCAGGAATTTGACGGGACGTCATTGGTTTGTTCATTGAAAAAACATTCAAATTGTATAATAAATTTGTTGAGCTTTGATAACATACAAAACTGTACACTCTAATTACATACGATTACAATATATATAAAATACATCGTATAATTTGGAGATTTTGTTTTTCAAGTTTCGTACAAATCAATAAAATGTACTTTCTGAATGTGACAATTCGAAGAGTCCTGAAAAGCAATCATTGAAAAAAAAAACGTGTCCTAACGTCTTTCGTACGATCACTTTGCGTTCAACAAATTGTATCGGAACACAACATAAAATTCCAAAGACCTTTTTTTCCATTTCTTGGTATACCAAAATAGAGGTTTCGTTTACAAAAATAACTAATCAATGGTTACAAAGTCGAGAAAACATTCTGACGTATACGCTCAATTACTTATTTTATGATTCCTAATATTCAATTACAAATTAATTTGTTGTTCACCTAATACAATAGATACTGGTTAACAATTTGTTAAACTTTATTTGTTCTTTCTAGCGCACACATTCTGTACTATATGATACGCAAACGCCATTGTTTGAGGAAGACAATTTTGTCTTGATAATGTAAAAATATTTTGTGTTACACGTTTATTTGTTACTTTACTTTTCTGGTTGCTTTGCTTTCTATTATTACACACATAGAGTTAATAATTTGTCACAATTCAAACATTTTCAGTTTATATAATTTGTTTATTTGTGCAATCATAATTTCGTCGATTCTATATAATCACAAACAAATTCACATATAATTTATAAGAATTAAAAACAATTATAATTTTGAGACATTACGATTGTTTGCTTTTTGTGGTCTTATTTTTAACGTACTGAAAAGAAATAAAAATATTTGTTTTTTGTTATATTTTTTTTTTAAATTTTGTAGTTCGTAATGACACGTGTTGATATTTAAAATACTTAGTCGTGCAAAATGATACAAAGTATACACAGCAAAAAGTTATTTAGATATAAAAATATAGAACTTTTCATTAGATTTTACTTTCACTTTTTTTCTTCAAAATCAAAAACTTATTTTCTGTATCCATAAACTGTACTCGAGAAACAAATTTTTTCCCTTCCTTTTATATACCAATGAAAAAAATTAGAGTTGCGTGTAATAGTTACAATTATAAAATTTTAATATTTGACAGCTACTATATAAATTTCTCTAATTTTAACATTCATAAATATTAAATGTAATTGTTTAAAACTAATCAAACAATCAAACATAAATGACAAGATTGTAGATTGATTGTATTATAAAACGTATGAAAAATAGAATTACATGACGTTAATTAAACCGTCAAATCTATACAATTTTGTATGTTACAAAAAATTGTATAATTGAAACAAAAAGAGTACTCCCTAAAAATGATTAATATTAATATTATCAAAATATAAAAGAAATACTAATAAAGGTGAGTTTGACGCCTTGAATATGAATTGGATGTTAAACTGTAAATTCGCATAACCCGATCAACTGTTTCAGCGAATGTAAACATTTTAGTATGTAATGTGTACATATAGAAAAGCAGCAATTGTTATCGACCCGCTTTCGTCCTGAGAAATACACTTTAAGAAAATGTATACGCCATTTATGCCGAAAAATACATTTGTTTCAATCTATATCCTATTCTTTTATAAAACTTCGCTCTCATTGCATACATTAATAATTTATTTATTGTTTGAATTATTATCTTTTAATTTGTTTGTTTGTTTGTGCATTCGCCTTTAAAATCTTGTGATATCAGAGAGACCAGTTCCAAAACTCTCTCCACTCCCCAAAATCTAATTGCTGCTTACAACTCTGCTCTTCTTAAATTCCGACAAAAGTTAATTTTTTTCACAAGACTTCAATGTGCTATTAAGCGTCTAAGATTTATATCTTACATTGTACATAATCACAGTGTCACGGTCATCATTTTACCTTTGTTTGTGATTCATAATTGGATTACTTGCAAAACTTTGGTTGACAATCTTGTCGATATCAATTCGTTTCATTTCTTACAAAATAGAATGCAGTACAAAAAAGAAATGAATAGACGAAAAATAAAAAAGAAAAAACAATACTTTGTGTCTGCCCTTTATGCAAACAGAGACCTAAATTTGCAGCGCTCCGAAAAAGTTGAGTGCCACGTGAAGAACTGTTCCCAATGATCGGTTCGTCCAAAAAATTACTATCACAATTTTTTCGGTGCACTCCAATTGTATTTGACATCGTGTCAGGCTTAATAGATAAAAAATAAAAAAAACTGCAATACAAATGCAAATTGACTGGAATCAACAGCTTACCATTAATCGCACATGAATTTCGCACTCAAAAATTAGGGCAACAAATGCAATTCATCAGAAGTAAGCTGATCAAAAAAGAAGAAATACGTCTCGCTAAGGGCAAATATATACCGTCGTCGTAATACAAAATGATCAGCAGTTCGATTACAATTTTGATTGATACCATACTGTTAGAAATGATGGTTGTTTTTATTGTACAGCAGCCTAGTGATTATGTGTAAAGTGTCGAAGTGCGGGCCAACGTGGGTCACTGAGTCGCACAAATTGACCCGGACCGGACGGCTCGCACTTGTTAACATTTGTAATTATTATATGTAACTTGTCGAAAAATATATCTGTATATCATAATTCAATTTAGCCTGCCCTGTTATTGGTTCGAAATTGTTTCTATTTTTGTGCTTATGAGAATGAGAGACAAAAATCAAGTCCTATTTGGAAGCGAAAAAATGATTTGGCCGTACCAAAGCAGTCTTATAAAATCGAGTATAAACGAACATATATGAGTGACGATAAACCAACAGGGGGCAGTTTCTTTTATATTCAACTTCCATCTTATTCTCATCAATAGACATTATATAGCTAATCATTTACTTTGTTAATCTCCTATTAACCTATGCATTATCTAAATTTCTTTTAGTTTTACTTTTTTTGTCTCAATAATTTAAATTTATTATCATAATAATTGGTATTATTGTAAATAAGTAAAATAATGTGTATCCATTGAAAAATGTTCTTCATAAGTTGTAAACTGCGGTGGCGTAGCGACATCACAAGCAAAACAATGTTCGTGTATCGGAGCGCCACCTGGCCCCTTTGCAAGCTTAATAACTCAGTTCAAAAATGCGCCGCACAATTGTTGTTAAGTTGCCATCGTCTTAGTGTCTGTCCAGGTCACTTGCAAGAGGCATACGATATTGAAAAACGTAATTAGCGTACGATTTAATTGAGTAATTCCTAGATAGTATACTATAAAAATGTGAGAGCTGAGGTGATAGTGCAAATGAGCGTCCCCAGTGGCAACAGCATTGCACTCGTTTGCTCGCTTTCAGAACAGTTTCCTTCTTTTCTTTCACCAGCTCTCGTTATAATTAGTCACTTCAATCATCTTATTAACAGCTATTCATTTGTTAAATATTCAGATAATTTTTTCAGATAAAAACTGACCCGATATTTCAAGTGTTTATTTATCGATTAATTTTTTTTGGCCTCGCATTTTATCATTTCGTGTGATCATAAAATTTGTATGCTATTACTCGATTAGTATACTTTTAAACTGTGGTTAAATGTTTTAACAATGAAACATCATGGAAATGTACGAAATAATCAAATAAACTCGTCAAATCACTATTGTTAATCATATGAATAATAATGTACTGGATGAGATAAAGAATTAAATACATGTATCTGTGTGAAAAACAAAAATGAAATTAGTTTTTACTTGTCTAGAACAAAAATGACTTTGCTAACCTAATCATTTGTCAAACTCTTACATCATTCCATTTGTCTCTTTCTTCCCTGTCAATTCTCAGTTTAATGAGAAACTATAGCCATTTCTATTTTTTTTGTATTCACAAACCCCTGGCTTTTATTATTTTTAGTTTGCATGTCTTTTCTTCTTCTTCTTGTCAAAGAACAAGTTA
Organism: Trissolcus brochymenae; assembly: GCA_030523145.1. Classification (NCBI taxonomy): domain Eukaryota; kingdom Metazoa; phylum Arthropoda; class Insecta; order Hymenoptera; family Scelionidae; genus Trissolcus; species Trissolcus brochymenae. The sequence goes on from JAQQRF010000943.1 coordinate 6,211, forward strand.
CAATTTTATCAGTTGTATAATTCATTTTCGGCACTAAGCTCAATTGTCGCCGTCGCCATGTCTGTATCATTATGACTATTCATTTAATGTACACATATTCATTTATAAACGTTTCTATAGCTTGTTTCTTTTTGATTATAAATTGAAAAATCCTAAGTGTCCTACATAACTTATGACTAAAACATTAAAAGTTACAACATAAACAAAATTATGTGCTAAGTTTTATGATTATACATAAATTGTAATTAAGTTCGACACAAGTTTGGCGTGACTGTGAATTATCACCAAAAAAGCTGTAACCTTTGTCTTTCTTTTTTTTTTTTTTTTATTTAAAACTGCTTTTCGTTTCAACATATGTTTCTCGCTTCATCTTCGTCACTAACGTGAAATAATTTGAAACTCTAAATCACTTAGATATTTAACAATTGTTAATATATCACCGCAATCAACTAATGTATATTTCCAATTTCAATAGACTAGTAAAATATAATACAACTTGCAGAAAAATAATAATTAAAATCATGTTCATAGACTTTGCGTTTTGCTTATTAGTCTATTGAAATTTTAAAAGGACAGTTTGTTTGTAGATACAATAGTATTATATTGCAAAAAAATGTTAGGCCGGGCAGCATTTTGGGATTAAATGGAGCACAAAGTCACATAAATGAATGTACGCTGAAACTCTTTGCCATAAATTAAAAAAAAACGCGATTTGGCCTGTACGTGTACAATATCAATCTATCCGACCCTAATCGTCTATATTTATTAGAATTATTATGTATTTGCAATAATATAAATCAGTTAATTAGCAAAACTAAAATTTCAATCTTTTCATCGTAAGATGAATAAAAATGTATGAACCAGTAAAAAAGATAAAAAAACGTAACATTACAGAATTATTGTACTTTGAACTATGATGATGATAATAATAATAATAATTTAAAAAACTGTTAAAATGTTGACTGGATTATAGTGTAATATTTTAAATGAATATAATATATATATATATCTATATAATTATTTCATTAATATAATACTCATAATTTGTTATAGTTCAATTGGAAAATCCTACTTATAATATAATAGGTACTAAATTTGCTTTCCTCAAATATAATGTAGAATATAAATATCATTTGATTAGCAACGCGCGCAATTGAACTTAATGTTCTCGATGAGGATCGTCTTATCAGCCTTATTTGATAATCTTATACTCGTTTCCCCACAAAGTAATGTACATCATTCAGTAACAAAATATATAGGCATCATCGATCTGATCCAAAATACACGTCGATGTATTTAAGGCCTGTTTTCAAATCAAAGGGTACAAGTGCAATGAGAAATGTGATTTGAAACTATAATCAAATCGCTGAACAAAGATTTCTGACTTCATCACATTCCTCTTGACCTTGACCCTTTCAATTAATCCCTTATAATTGTTCATCTGTTTTTGTGTCTGTCTTTTATCCGTGGTACGTTCTCTTCGCTTGCCTTTCTTTTCTTTTGCTCTTTTTGCGTTGTACATTTTGTTATTCTGTAATATATACAGTTATTATGTTGCAAAATCCTTTGTTTTACTTTTTCATTTATATAAATATATAGCTATGTTATTTGTTTAAAAATTAGATAAAATTGTTGAAAAAAAGTGTGTTGCTTGAAACGATGCTTAGAAGTAACAAGCTCTAGGAGATAATGCTTGTCCTTTTTGCTTGTCGTCACCGAAATTGTGTAATTGGTTGAATATGCTAGTCTAGCGATCTCGGCCTAACTTGTGGATACAACCGGCGTTTGACAATAAGGGCACTCACGTTGGTTTGGAGCACAGGTCGAACAAACGACATAATGATTGCAAGGAGACAGTGTCACGGCTCTGTTCTGCTCTTCGCAAACCATGCATTTTGTTGCTGTTTCTCTATATAAAACCTGAAAAGTAATATGAAATTAGATTAAACAACGAAGCTCATTAATAAAAATTTAATTATTTTATGAAAAAAAAAAAAAAAACTATTTTGACAACCTTTTCAACTTCTTCAAGATCCGAGCGCAATTGTGATTGTACCGACTTCAAAGAACCTATGGACATATTTCTCAATTCGCCTATTCGTTTTAATGATTGCAAGTATGGACCTCCGCCTGACGAGTTTTCATTTTCGGTTCTAATAGCTTTCATTTGCATAAGTGCCTGTAACCAAAAAAGCTTTTTGATTTATTTCATAGTGTATCATTTAATATCATTTTCCAATTCGAGGCACCTTTTCCGCAGTATCTCGATTTACCAATAAACGTTCACCTTGAACGTTATTATGTGACGTTTAATTTTACATCAACTGATCAAAATTACCTCATCCCTTTGTTGTTCGGCAATGGAAGCTTTGCGTTTTGCCTCTTCACTTTCTAATTGCCAGGCTTCACAAGCAGCTCTTGCTTGATTCAGGCGTTCTTCCCATGAGGCTATCTGTGCTCGGCTCGAACTCAGTTCCTCTTGCAGCCTTTGTATCTGCAACGATAAGCTAATTGTCACCAAAATGTTCAACTAATTATTATCCATGCCCACATTCCGATGCGTACCTCTGATAATGATCCGGAATTGTTCGGACTCATTGAGAATGCATTAACTAATGGCGACGATGGGTGCTGTTGGGATCGCAGCGGTGACATTCCTTGATTGGCAAAATCAAACAAACTGCTATTAAAACCGCTACCAATTTTGGATGCTGAACTGCTCAATTGAGAAATATGATTACTAAACGTATCTGACATATGGTTCATGAATGGCATCGACTGAAACAGATAAAATTCCTTTAAATTAATATATTATGTTTTTTATGTAATTTAATGTTTTTATTTTCGTCATTCAGACGCAAATGTATAACATGCGCAACTAGCAACAGTTTACAGAAGCGAAATGAAGTAAAAAATTCATTATGAACGTAAAGTTCGGTAAAACCAACCGATTCCATAGAGTCTTGATGGGAGAATCTTGAGCCTGTAAGGAAACTTGACGATTGCAAATGCTGTAATGGACTGGATGTCGATGGCGAAAAATTGGTCAGGACAGAGCGATCGGTCATGCCAGGTATGTTGACCGGCGCCGAACTGCCGAGCAGTCCGGAGCTCGCAAGGCCCGCTGATATTGAATTACTAATCGGCGAATTTGTTTTTCGAATCGAATCTACCAAACCTAATGGGTCGTCTAAGCGTAGTTCATCTAACGCATTTCCTGCAAACAACATCCAAGCATGAAACAAAAAAGCTCTCAAAGCAATGAATCCCGAAACAAAACAAAAAAGAAAAACAAAAAGTAATTACACTTACCCACAACAGATTCGACTGTATCGTTGCCATAAAATGAGCTCGACAGTGGCGCTACGTTTGTTAATGAATGACTATTCAAGGCGCCGTTCAAATTATAAGCTAAACAAAGATTTTGCTTTTGATGTGCTTTGTCTATGATTGAGAGTGACGTATCTTTTTCTATGGCTATCATTCGTTTGCGCATTTCGCCCTACCGAATAAACAGGATGACACGTTAGCGTACAAATGGACCAGTAACAAGGATGCAATATTTTTTTAAAGAGAAAGATATTGCTCTCAATGATTGACTTACGACTTGCAAAAGAGAAGGATTGCAAATAATGTTTCCCATCTTGGATTGATTCAATGAGTGATTTGAGTTGGAATTCGAATTCGAGTTGTGCAATTGCGCACCGGGGGCTTTGTTGTGTGAACTATTACTTCCTAAGCTGCTTGTACTTGCTGATTCCGATACCTCGTCACTTCCATTCTGTAATGCAGTAAACTGAAACAACATTTTTCATTATTTCCTTTCAAAATGAAAAAGATCGTATGTTATATTCAAAGCTAAACCATAACCATACATTATTATCACTTATTGTCTTCTCCTTATCATGAGCTCTTTTATCCGGTGGTAAAACATTGTTCAAAATATCGGCCAAATTTGTACCACAATCTAACGACACTCCCATGTCTCTTGGTAGAGGAAGCTCTTCAGTTTGCAAAACTGCAGTAAGGGAACAATCAATAAAATAATTAAAAGTATCGTTTTTTAGGATAGAAATTTGTACACTTACGATCGACATGCGCAAAAGCGCAGAAGACACCGCGTGGGCAATAGCCTGCTTGCTGAACGTCGTTGCATTTTGTTGACTTATAAATCTCAGGGTGGAATTGCTGTTCTGTGCGCGTGTGACAGTATGTACACGAGTCTCCTTGGTCGCAATTACCAGGCTCACCCCATTCCTCTCCATGTTTTACGTTCGGACAAGGTGTTGACCTGCGAAAATTTCACTGAATTAATTAGTTATAAATTATCTTTCAACAAAATTTTCCTCTTTTGTTAATTTTTCATTATTAAAATGTTGTGTTTTATATCTTATAAAATTCATCTAACAGGTCATATTTTAAAGAAAAACAAAATCAAAGGGGGTTTATACAGTTCAGTATGCAATAAACAAATAAAATATATATAAAGGAAAATTTCAAACATAAAATCACCAACCGATATTTATATTGCCTAGGACTTCTTCGTTTATCCTTGCTATTGTGATACTGTGGACAAGCATATCCCTGACGGCAAAGTCTAGGTGGCCGTTTACAGGGCTCAGTTTTGTAACTGCTCAGTACATAATTCGTGTCCTGCCATTTAGGATCTTCGTTCATCAAGTTCCTTTCTTTGTCCAAAATATTGGGTCCGTTGGATGACGAATTCGGGTCTGAATCTGGGTTCTCCAAGGCCTGAATCTCTTTGATGTCGTATACAGGGGGCCGGAGATCATGATTTCCGTGTGCAAACGCACAATGGGGACCATTTTTGACGCAAAACCCTCTCGAGTCTGTGTCATGCACGCACATGCACGTCTTGTAATACCGCAGATGGTAACGTCTCTCTGTATCTCCAGCTGTTCGGTGCAAAAATGGACACCTGCGAAAATAATTACATGTCAATGTATTATTTTTATAATTTTTATATTTGACAAATTAACAATTTTACTATATATACACTAAGAGAAATATTATAGAACGGTTCTGTGACAAGTCTCGTGGACTTAACCTATGAATTGTTCATAGTTCAGAATCATTCAATGAGTAGCATACGAACGTTTCGTGTTGACTCTTCGGAGTTCCTATAGAATCATCTTATGATATTTATCTCCGTATAGCGAAACGTTGTTTTAACTCGTAAATGCTGGAAAACGTTAAGTCAAACAAAAAAACTGTTGTTAGACATAACATACATTTTTTAAGTGATCTAATAACGGTAATAAGGGCCTTATTACTGTTATCAGCTTTTGAAACATACGTTTTTTGGAATTTTTTGGCACTAAAAACAGAGTTTTTGAGGAGATATCTTCCCTCTATCAATATGATAATATTTGACAGGTTTTAGCTACCCATCATTACCTTTTTATGTCAGAAAATTTTATTTAAAAATAAAAATAAGTTTTTTTTTTCACAGTAAAAGCACAACCGCTCTTTTTGAACTCACAATATCCGCCCTTACCCTAGTTGAAGCAACAATGAGTTGGCATAAATTAAATTTTTTGAAATATAAAAATAAAATTTGATCAATTTTGAATTTGAATAATTGAATTATAAGAAACATCAATTTTTTATATTTATTCAAGATTTTAGAAAATTCAAAATTCAAAAATAAGTACAACGGCCAACCTAAAGTTACTCGTTTTTGCTACTGGCAGTCATTTTTCAAACGCTGCAGTCGTTGTCAGGTTCACGTACTTTTTACGTTTGTGAATTACTGCAATATTGTTTTACTTTGAACAACATTTTCTAGATTGTCCGTTTATTCGTTCCCCCTTTTTTAAATACGTTAGTGACATATCTGAAGCGACTACGCGTAAAGATAACGTCATGTCACATGAGTCGTCGCTGCATGTGATCACATAATCACAATCAGCAATTAATTTTAAGATTAACTTTCTTTGTGTTGCGATAAATAAGGCAATTATTTATCAATTAGTAATAATTATTAATACTATCTCTTTCTACAAATAATTTTCAACCCTTTGCACGACATAACCTCAAATTTGCGAAAGCCAATAAACAATGAAAAAATGGCGAAAATGTGTAATATCCCCTCATTTTTCCATCATATAATTTTGAATCGATTAAAATAATGTGGAACCGAGAGTTACCGACATTACAGGTTTGTTTAATAATAACTAACAAAATTTTATTATAAATTGTAGAAGATTAATGGTTCTTAGTTTTTAAGGCGAAGGTTAAGGTTGTGGATAAGTCACATAGGTGCAACAAAGTTGGTATTAACGATGTATTCACAAGTGTAAGAAAGATGAAACGAGATTGACTCATGAAAAATTAACTTGCTCTAAAGAGAGAATATTGAATTATTTATTGATCAAAAATTATAAAATTATCTTCTCAAGGGATAAAATATACTAACTATATTTAACTATTTTAATTAAAAGAAGTTGCAATATAGCAACGCGTGTACATAAATCATCTAACAATGAGATTTAACAAACATAAAATCAGTTGTTGCAATTATTTCTTATATTAATAAATGTTCTGTAAAAAGTGATTTTTCTTTCTCTTATTCATTCAGACTAGATCTAAAATCGTGAATGTATATAGAGAAATATCAACAGTCGGGCCAAGAGATGGTAATTTTGTATTAACAGTTGATTTTTGTGAGTGCACGTATGACCCAGTTCCAAATACAGGGTGGATTGTGGATGACAAAGAGTAGGGGGAGCCATGATACGAATACAAAGAGACCTCATGGGTCTCGTTGCCGACACGAGAAAATCAATATCGGGCGATCCCTTTGTTTGCGGCAGAATGTCTCGGTCAATGTCAGCTCGTTTGCCCTCTCCCTTTCTGTCTTAGCGTGCCGCTTCCGGTCCTGATAACGCTGCCTCTCAACAGCTGTTGCTGTTGCTCTCTCTCTCTCTCTCTCTCTCTCTCTCTCTCTCTCTCTCTCTCTCTCTCTCTATTTCTTTCTCCCTCTATCCAAGATTAGACTCGACCAAATTAGCAACGTTGTTATTCAAACTAACTTGCCTTCCCTAACTTTCAAATGTCTCCAACGGTCATGCTAACCAAGTCATCGAGATCATTTTCGCAGTCATTTAAGACAAACCCATCTCGAGTCATTGCGGTTGCATGCTTTAATTTTGAACCTTTGTTTATTAACGACCAACAATTCAAGACCCGGTGTTGTTTACACTCGTGTTTACACGACCGTTTTCAGGTATATAATTCACGCTCTTTCATGTCGGCAGATGTTTGTTCAAGAGCCGTTCGTCAGATTTCCAGGAAAAATGTGAAAATAATAGTGTTTACGAGTCCTGTGGATTTCTATTCATTCTTCTTCAGCAACAGGCATACCCAATACTTGTGACCTTGAAAATAGTCGCTGAAAATTCGTCATGTAAACAAACAATGATGTCGCTATTGCAAAAAAATAACACCATTTTGTAAACAATAAAAGCAATCTGTAAACAAAGAAGATACTATAAAATAATGTGCAAGACAAAGATAAAAAATATTTTTTGGAAGACAAGAAAAAAAATGATGAGATGTAAACATAACAACAGAGATTGTATAATAAACGAAAACGAGTTTCAAAAATATAAACGCGAAGATATCTCTTGGTAGATGATTCAGTGCGGCTGAATGAAGGAGAGACTTGTGGACTGGGATAACAAGGACACGTGCGGCGTCATCGTCAGACCGAGACCGAGACGAGACGCGAAGCACAATCACTTATATAGTACGGTGATGGAATGCGACGTTATGCAACGTCCCGCGAGCAGCACCCCGAAAAGGATCGTCGCTTTTCCCGACGTCAAATTTATGTCCACCTTGTGCAACCGATGTTAATATCATTTTTCTTTTGCGTTGGCGATTTCTCTCCTTTGTCTCTTTGGGATGTTGAAAACTGTCACATGGAAAGAGAAAAACAGAGACCTTTCGAAAAACTCTATGCTCTGTTTTTATTTTTCTTTCTTTCCTATCCAGATGTAATCGTAAAAATTACTTTGTTCAATTGCTGTACAACATACTCTCATGGACGAAAATATAAACACTAACAATATATTAAAAATATACTCCCCTACTGCTGCTTTTTTAAACTTTTTATGTAAAAAATATTTTTTATTTTATATATTGAAATTTTATATTTTGAAATTTTATATAATGAAATTTATAAACGCCATATATAAATTATATACTCCGTATTGCTGGAAATATATTTTATGTAGGAAAAAAAATTTATATTTTCAAAATATATTTTCGTCCGTGAGGGATATTATAGCCAATTATTATTTTATTAGTTGTTTATTTTAAACCCTCTTGCTACTTATGTCGACTAATGTGACCAATTTATTTATTTTGATAAATAAAATATATCATATGTCATCTATAAATTTGTATAAACATTTATAAAAAAAAGTGCAGAATCCAAAAAATAAAACATCCAATTTTTCATAATAAAATCAGGATCAAAAGGGATGGATGGACGATTTTTAATCATTCGAGGACCGTTGAATAGGGAAAGATGAAAGATTTACAGCAGTTTTTTTTGTCTCCAATTTTATGGAAAAATAGAAGGAAAAAAATTTGTAGTATAGGGCATGTCGAATTTGTACAGTTATTTCCCGGAATATTAACAAAGAAACGAGTTTCTGGAAGAGCATGAGAAAATTTATTAAAATGTGTCACAGTTTGATCAACTTTCATTTGATTGGCTTTCGTGTTTATTCAAAGAGAAATTTCTATCTTCAATTAATTGAAGATAATGTGTTTGTTTAATTGGAAATGAAAACAAAATTTATTGAAATCGTACATGCATTATTTATTTATTGACATTTAAAATTGTGAAAATTAGTAAATTAAGATCAATAGGATGCGATGACGAAAAATGACGTTGAGGGTATGATCAAGAGGGTTTTTGATTGATGTGAATGAATCAAAAATAGTACATTTTGTATGGCAATAGTATTGAACTGTCCAAACAAAGAGAAAGGACTTGAAACGCGTAGAGAAAAAAATTGACAAATCAAGGATGAGATTCGAGTTTTGGTGAATTGAGAAGGTTAAAAAAAACAAAGAAAATGATGAATATGTATGAAATGTCAGTTACGAATTTTTATATATTTTTTTTCATTTTTATTACTTTATTATTTATTTTTGATAAAAGAACGGTTGGTTATTTAATATAAATTTCAACAATAAATTGATCTGTTTTGTTGGTTTTTTTTTTCTTTTTCATGCAATGAAACATTTTTTTATACCTTGTTTTGAAAAATACTTCAAGGTTTTTTGCAATAATAAAATAAACATTAAACTTTGTTTATTTTTGTTTGCAAGTTGAATAGAATGTACATTGAAAAAAAATAATAAACAAACAGGTCTGAAATTGCTTCAACAAAGAGAAGAAAACCCTAACTCAATTATCACTGTCACACTTATTAACCGAAAACAAAAGAACATCTCGCAGCATCTTATCAAAGAATAGGGTTATGTCCGCCTCGTAGAGCACATTTTTTTTTGTCAACTAATTTATATATCTGTTCAAAAACACAAGTGAAAATGATACGAAATATTCAGTTGAAATGTTATGCTCCACGAAAATGAATTCCTTTCGAATGATCAAGAGAAAATTGTTGTTATAGGTTAAAAACACCATAAACAGATTAGAACTCGGATTGACCTTCTCATTGGTGCCTTCACATGTCCAAGTTTCGAAATGACGCGGAGTGAAAAGGATTATTTTGCAAGCAAGAAAATGTTGAAAGACGGAAAACGTAGTTGAAAAATGAAAACAAATAAACAAATAAATGACGAAGTCGTGAGAGCAAAAAAGAAAAGAAGAAGCTAGGGAGAAGATTGAGAGAAAGAAAAAGAAAGAGTCAGAGAGAGAGAGAGAGAGAGAGAGAGAGAGAGAGAGAGAGAGAGAGAGAGAGAGAGAGAGAGAAGAAAAAAAATGCAAAAATGTTGATAGATAATAAAACTTACTCGTCTCCATCTGGACAAATGCCAGTGGTCTCGTCATATTTGGTGCAATAATTGTCAGCGCTGTAGTTGAACGTGCGGTCCCTCTTCCTGACCGGTCTGCGTCTTCGCTGGTTCATAAAGTGCCAGTTGAAGCACGTGAAGGGCCGGTGCTGAGTGCATTTTCGCTGTATGAACAGGGGACACTGGTCAACGCGAAACTCCTTGAGGTATCTACAATGCGAATCCACAGATTGGCACATGATTGTTGGGCGCGTGTTTTGACCGCGAGATAATATCCCGAGTGCGAGTGCCCGCGAGCACGCTCTATCTTCGTCGCGCATCTGCGCGGTTCGCGTTCCTCTCTCTCGATCGCGTTTGTCGTGCAGCTCGTTCTCGGGAGCTTATCCTTTCGCGAGAGCGTCGCACGCTCGTAGTCATACAATTTTAGACCGAGGGCGCTCCTCGGCGACGACCAAGTTGACACCGCGAGTTACTTACGTGTAATGATTCGCCTTTTCCGCCTGAGCTGTCAACAAAGGTTTCGAGTCGGACTTCATCTTGGACAACACCACACGCGCGCGAGCGCGCGCACCCACAAACACACACTATCTCTCTCTCTCTCTCCCTCTTTCTCTCTCCTAGCAGCACACACGCGAACACGACACACCGATATTCTAGCTCTGCTCTCTCGTGCTCTCCTTCTTTCTCGTTTGCCAAAACTTCATTCCCCGTCCTCGTTCCTCGCAGTTCTCTCGCATCTTGTGGCGCTACTGTGCACACATGGCTGCCGCCCGCACGCCCCTTCCCCACCAAATGCTTGTCGCGCAAAAAGCGTTCTCGCTCTCTCTCTCTCTCTCTCTCTCTCTCTCTCTCTCTCTCTCTCTCTCTCTCTGTTTGGCTCCCTCTAAGCTGTGCCTGCAACAAACGCCAATCCCGCGCGCACTGTCACGTGACCGCGCGACTCTCTCACACGAATTGAAGGTCATTGGTGTTTTGGTGCGAAACGAGTAACGTGCAGTAACGTGAACGATGATGTGCCTAGAAGCGGGTTATTGTTGTCGATCGGTATATGCTGTTGCACGCTGCCCGCGATCCTACGGCTTCGAGTCCATATTGATGTACATAAAACTTAAACTGACGAAACGATTAGACTACATAAAACCGGAACGACGAACAAAGTACCGAAAGTTGAACGTCCCTAAAATGAAATATGCATCAAATTTTAAAAATTAATATTTGCAGTACATAAGAATTGATTCGACTAAATGTGATTGTACATAAAAACTATAATGACGAACGTTGAGAATTAATAATTTTCATGTAAACTACAAAACTTTATGAATAAAAATCATTGTTTACAAACGTCAAAGTATATAATTTTATTATGACGAAAATTTCTTTCACATAAAAGGTAAAATGCCTAACTATTAGAAAAAAATAAAAATGAAAAGATCGAATAATTATAGTACATAACTCCAAAATGACGAAAATTTAAATAAACGGAAAGTCAAAATACCGAATAATGAAAAATCGATAAAGGTCATTTGAACGAATGTTTAAATAACATACTTTCAATATGACTAAAGCTAATTTTTAATAAAAAATAAATTACATAAACTTCAAACAACATAACTTTTATTCAAACGAATCGCCATTGTAAATAAATTTTTTCCTCCTATTTTTTGAAATAAATAAACATTATTTTACCTAATTGGTGTTAACAATAAACGTCACATTTCTCACTGTTCACTGTACATAATTTATTTTCAAACTAAACTTTATTTCACCGAAATGTTGGATAACCAAATGTTCAATTGTCATAATAGGTCAATTAAACTGACGAGAGCCAATCAGACGTGAGTCAAATGGAATTGTGGAACTGCTGCGCACACACGAGATGGCGCGGTATGTTCAGTGAAAAAACGCAATAAATAAAGAAATAGACAACAAATGAATAACCAAATAAAGAAACAAATCGAAAGTAGAGAAATAAAAAAAAAGACTAACAGAATTTTGATAAACAAATACATGAACAAACAAAAATTGAACAAATAGCAAATAGACAAATAAAAAACAAAAAAACGTATATGCTTAACTGTGTTTGTTTTTACAGTGTTAAAAAATTGTTCATAAAACCTGTCCATTTTTTTTCTCAAATCACTCAGACTTTGACACAGGTCGTACGTGTAAAAAGTCGATGATAATAAATAATATTTTGTTATGATAAAATAAATGAAATTACTAATGATATTATTTATCGAAAACATATTTCACTTAACATATTTATGGTTATCGGTATAGTTTATTGTATGTTGGCGTTGTGTTAAATGCTATGTTATATCTATAGCTAGTTTTATTCCAAGTTCGTCTTTTCGAAATCATTGCTAGCGTTCAGCCTGAGAGGTTCGGCCCAAGACACTGTCCTTGACAATGTCTATGGACGTTTTCAAGTATCAAACGAATATGACAAAAATAAGAAAACGAAAAAAAAAACAGTCAGAATTAAAAAATTGAAATAATAACAGAACAAAAATAAAACACGATTCTGTTGTGTTCGTTTTGTTATCATTTGTTATCATTTCAAATGATAAACAAACAACTAAGCAAACAGAATTTCATTCTTTATTTATTTGTATGTTGAATGTTTGTTTGTTTATTTTATTGGTTATCAAGTTTTCTGTTAACTTTTTTTATTTTGTTCGTTTACCGTGTCTTTAATAATATTGAAACAACGCAAGTAGAGTAAAAAAATTATATTTTTATTTTTGCAAAACATTTAAAATTTGTAAAAAAAATTTTAATGGAGTAAACCATTTCGCATAAGAATTGTTTCATGAATTATTATTCTAGTAAGAGAAAGTTAACATATTTGCAGCCATTCTGTTGCACGCAGAAATCAAACAGTTTCATTAATGGCAAATTCATGGAGCTCTATATATATTAGCAGGTAAGTCATCACTAACAAAATTTTAAACAATTTTAAAAAATCAATCCAAATGGTGACTAAATAAATTTTTCCAGAATTAGACAAACAATATGTGACTCTTGGACAAACCAATAATAAGGACATGGAAAGCATTCAATCTCAGTATTCAAAAACGAAATATATGTTCGATGCAGTGGTTGCGCAAAATGCAGTTCCTGGACTTTGATATTTAACAAAAATATAGCTATTCATAACAAAATAATAACAAAAAATATAATAATGACATATAATAACACAAAGAATGACTTAGCCATAGTTCGTCTCCTCTTGGAGCACGGTGTCAATGTGAATTTGAAGAACATCCACAGTTCCACTCTATTTTTCACAGCAGTCGAGTCTTAGATTACTTAAAAACCTACTTAGAAGACTACCTTTTTCAATATGTTACCGACGAAAATTTCAGATACTTGTCTAACAAAACGCCAATCCAGTGCGATTTTGAAACCCTCGACTTGGACCTGACGAATGTACTCTTAAACTACGGCGCAAAAATCAATTTCGAATATGAGCTGAACGTAGTGGTTCTGCTTAACAATGCACTCTGCAATCAAATCCAAAACTTTGCTACTGTTGTCATTGAAACATCAGCGCACATTATTCCTCAGAGCAGGAAATTTTTTTTTATCATGAAAACTGCAATCAACAATTATAACATAGTAATAGTCAAACTTTTATTAAAAAATGGATTCGATGTCAACGAAAAGGACGACGACAGAGGCCCGGCCTTATACTATGCTATTTTGAACGAAAATTACAAGTCGGCCAAAGTTTTGATTGAACATGAAGCAGGCTACAAATAAGAATAGAACTTCGCTGCAATATGCAGCTTTTCAGGAGATGATCAGAACCGTGGAATTACTCGTACAGAAACAGGTCCCGATCGAGGGTAAAAACATCTTTTGTAAAACAGCTTTCGTCTATGGATGTAACAAAAATAGCACCTCGAAATCATCGTTGATGTAAATTCTGCATGTATGTGTCGTAGGCCGATAGAAGATTCAGGCTGTTAGCGAACTTCCTAGGCCGTTAGCTAACTGCCGGCTGTTAGAAGAATCATAATTAATTGATGTATTTTCTTCTATCGGCCTGAAAATTTTAGGCGGTTTGCTAATGACGTAACGATTGTCCGGCCGTTAGACGAATAGTTTATTTGGTCGATTAAATTCATGTTATTAACTGCCGACGAGCGATACAATAACAAATATATAATTCAAAATTCAAATACAATTGACGCTTTCCTTAGTCTTGTACAAGATCTTGCGTAACACTGTTATTCTAAAATGGCCGAAAGTGATTTTATAATTAACCGTGCAGAATTTCAAAATAAACTTGATGATTATCACAATCATCATAGTGGCAGCAACCGGACTGTATGGGATAAAGCTCAGGAGACAATTTTAAGTGACGCTTTAACAGAAAAAAATGTTGACAACATAGACAAATTAGAAAACAAAAAGCATTACTATTATAAAAAAGTACGAACTATTGAAAGTTGGCAACGAGCAACGCGTCATTTTGAAACGAGTGAATACTAGTGAGCCAATGGTGTATATGGTTCCAGCAGAAGATTTGTACGAGAAGCTATTAGAAGCGTACATTCAAACTGGACATGGAGGTCGTGACAAAATGCTCTATTTTGCAAAACACAAGTGGCGTATCTCCAAATCAGCTTGCACAATTTTTGTTTCATGTT
>JAQQRF010000944.1:0-20869 GCA_030523145.1 Trissolcus brochymenae
TATTTTGGTTGTTGTTTTATATTTTGTCATGAAAATAAGAGTATTTACTCATGCATGAGCAGCACCACTACAAGTTTCATGGGAATCTTAGTAAAATATTCTTATATATTTCTTTCCGTGCAGAAGCTGCAAGATCCAAAGAATTTAAATTGATTTATAGACTGACCTCTATGCTTCCTTTATCCTCCTTGCTTGTAGCTCCGAACATATCCGTGGCTAAGTCATTTACCATAGATACACTGCGGTCCGACGACAAATAGGAGCCTGCTTTTTTAAATCCAAATGCTAGTACTGGGAATCCCTGCACCATATGATTCGTCGTAAGTTGACTTGCTGTAGTTGGTTCATAGTTCTAAGTTCGTTCCGCTATTTCCTTCTATTTGGACTACGAAAGATATTTTAGTTTTTCATCTAGCGACCACTTCTTCTGGCTGTTACCTGAAGTTGCGCTTTCGGGTTAGACTTCCTCACTGAGGCATTTGCGTCTGAATATATAAAACCATATTTGCAGAAGTAAAAACCAGAAATTCGGTAAATTAGTCATAATTTACAGGTGTATATGCAGGCCGAATGTTCATTTTACTAGCACGTTGTTTTTAATTTTAAGGAAAATGTAAATTGTTCATAGTCGAGTAGAGCTTTTAAACACAGAGGATATTTTTCTGCTGTCAAAACTACATTACATGTGAGCACTTGTCAAGAGAATATTTTATCGAAAACAGTAATAAATATACAACCCGACATGCAAAATTATGACTCAGTAAATTTCATTCCGTGCAGAATAATATTCATATGTTCAACGTGCAAATGAACGCTTGTGGAATGTTTTTCGGTGTAAAACGCAATATCGATGCGCGAGAGAATTCACACATTTTTTGTTTTTCCAGCGATTCTCAACTGTCCTTGTGCGAGATGATGATAATATAATGCACGGCTCGCTCGGCCATACGGATTGTCTCCTGACATGATTATTACTGTAGGACCTTGCTTTCGGTGTAATTCGCGTACAGTTACAATACATTGCGGGTGCAATTTGTCATGCTGTACGTCTGGCCCATGCACGCTTGCAATGAACAACAGTACTCGGCCATGTGAAAACACACATAAACTCGAGAGGCGCGACTAAGGCGCGAAGGTGGAGATAAATGAACGCATTGCGCCTAAATCGCGCGCCTGATGCGATGCTACAATTCTCGTGGAGCGCTTAAGTGTTTTTGAGTGTTAAAGGTTGGTCTTTGATTTGTGTTGTTTGATTTTTTTAGAAAGATTTTTATAATCATTTTCATTTGGTTCATATATTTATCACGTATTCATCTTTTGGACATTCAGTAAAACATTTTATAATTGTATGAAATAGTGAATCTTTATTATTAAAAATTTTTATAGCAAAATATGTTGTAAGTTAAAAAATTAAATAATAAATCTCGAAAAAAAAGTAAATGTATAAATCGCAATTTATTTTTTTATTTCAATATAAAGATAAATACAATACTATCATTTTATTGATGCTAGAAAGGAAGTTTTTTAATTTTTCATTTAGAATATATATAACAAACATAGCTATTTTTTTTATCAGAAAAAAATATCAACGAAATCAAACGATCAAAATCAAACGATTTTAATCTACATTAAATAATTTATAATAAATATAATAATTTTCTCATAAGTGTTTTTAAAATGTTACATTTTAACTTTAGTTTCTTTTTTTCTGAGTAGAGCGATGAAAATCATTCAAATCGTGGAATCAAGAAAAGTATGTCAAAAATCTTCGATAAATTCTTAGCCCTAACCAAAAATCTTTTAAAACTGGTTTTCTACTTGATCTGTTGTTTTGGCTAATCAAATGGCATCAAATGCTTTTGTTAAAGTTGAATTTATATAATTTAAACAATCGTATATAAAAAATAAATTTTAACAAAATATTTTTTCAAAAATAAAATGTGAAATTCGTGTAATAGTCGGTAAAAAACTGTTTTATCTATTCAAAATATTTTTTTTATCTTGTTTTTTTTATCTATCTTCAAAATGGTATTTTCTAATAGGTTCAACTAGCTCAACTTCAAATCTGTCAATTTTCGTCAATTTAAAGTGATATAACGGTTGTTAGACCGTGACATATATATTAATAAAATGGTTGTAAAATTTTGTATTAAATGGAGGCAAATCCAAGCAGCCGTGTGCCAAATTGAGCACATTTTGGCAATTTAGAACTGATAATTGACTTGATCGATAAATCGTCTGTGCGAATCAGGCGTTTACCCAGAATGAATTTTACGACATTTGTATTCATAGAACTGTTCAACTAAATGCTAACGTTATTTTCCGGCAGGAATTATCGTTTAAATCGCGTTTTTACTACAAACAATTCCTGGAGTATTAACAATTAAACCGCAGTAGCAAACAAAGTAACTTTATTAATCATCTAAACGAATAGTTTGTCAATGTAAGCACACATGATTTGCCGTTCCGAAATGTTGAATCAAGGGATGAATATTGGAATAACCTAAATCTGTCGCTTACTATTATTATCTACATCTTTTTGGACGAATATATACTTCTAAACATCATCAATAGAGAAAGATAGAGTAGTGTGTGACAAAATATTTTTTGTCAATTATAGAAAACAAAATAAAATAGTTATAAAATGTTGGTTTTATGAACTTTAATCATTTTAATAAAGTTTGACATGAATTATACACATGCAGCAATGCCTAAAACTAATAAATACAATTCGATTTTTTTAGCCTGGAGATTTTGTAGTTTTTCGAGAAAAATAAGTATCACTCAATACTAGTAACAGTTGGAAAATCATGTTCGGTGTTTTATAAAAAATATTTCTCGCATATTTATAACCCTTTCGAACATTGATGCAAAATTCTTCAAAATCTGTTTTTTCATGGCGCATTTAAAGTTTATCATGCTGTAAAATTTTTTTCGCGTAAATTTTGACGGATCAGTGGCAATTCATATTGAGCTGTTTTTCTCGCGTTAACGTAAACGTTCATGTGTTAGAGCACAGGGAATGTTTTATCGACGTGAACGCAAACATGAGAAAATCGGCTTAATGTGAATTGTCTCTCAGAGTCAACTTCAAGGCATATTTTTCAAGTTGACAGTAACCTGTCAAATTGTACGCGAACGCACCTGCAAAAATTGTAGGCAAACGCATTAGAGATAATTCACTTCAAGCTAACGTTCATGTGTAATAGCACAGACGACTTTACGTCTACGCAAACGCAAAAACAATACAATGAAATATCGCTTAATGTGACTTATTCCTAATATACCATTCAAATCCGTTGTTTTTCATTGTTTTCTAACACTGATGCTATGGAAACAGCGAAATTTACATTGTTTTTAAATGTGATTCATCCCATAGTTTTTTTATAAATTCATCGCAATTACATTCGCCTCCACGTTCGAATAAACGCGTCATAAAATAATAGCGAATACTGTTTACTTCAAAATGTCGACTCTAATAAAAATGAGACATCAAACTTTTTATGAGCAGATCCTATGATTAATCCGGATAATGCTAAAGTTAGTTGTTAGTTACAGACAGGATGAGTAGAACTTCCCGGAACCGTTGAACATCTCGAAAGATACAAGTTGACTCAAGATCCCAAAAATGTCACGTGTCGAATATTTTTTAAAAAGTTATAGATAAACATCACTATCGATACCTTACTTCTAACCTCTGGGAATTGGCGGTAACTTTGAAATCTAAAATGCTAACCCCCATTTTTATTAGTAAAATGTTTTGATAAATTCACAAGAAATCGATAATAACAAAATGACACGTATCGGATATTAACTGATTTGATCACCCATTCTCACCCCCTGGACATCGAGAGTAATAATATTCGATAGCTTTTTAAAAAATATTCGACGCGTCCTTTTTAAAATTAATGAATTTTTGAAATTAAAGAAATGAAACGCTATGAATTACATCTTGCGAACGTCATGTGAGCTTGGCTGAGATCAAAGCCAAGTGTGATGAACAGTTAGACCCAAAATGGGTTTGACGGCCTTTGTCTACTTACAGATGACGATGTTGTCATAAGGAGTTCGACAAATAGCATTGCTAACCAAAATTGCAGGTTCCGTGCACAGCCTTTTATCGTTATGCTATCGGTTTTCTCACGCAGGACCAACCACTTCAGAGCAACGGGACACTGACGATTGGCTAGTCTATAGCCATTACGAAGTATCAAGCAAATTGTAATTTGAGTCAGACAATTTTTACGATAACTCCTACTACATGAAGACGATCGTGTATACGTCTCTGTGAAGGGGAAAATCCTAGCGATGTCGACAAAACTACGATGACAAGCGGGACTAGCAAAACTAAAAAAAAAATCAAAAATTCAATTTTGAGAAGAGAGATGTCTTAGTAGTGCATGAATTTTTAGCGTTCTACAGCGTTCATCATGTCGGGAGAATAGAACTATTAGTTAAATTAGTTAATTTGATACGGTATTGAAAAGATATCGAAAGAAACATTTGTAACGTTGTTTAACATTGCGAAACGTAAGTTTCAACCGTTTCCCGCCGAACTCTGTACATCTTTACAATGCAACAACTCGTTAGAAGTTCTTTCACACTGAACCTGTCGTTGCTTTGAGCAATGTTGAAAATCAATTTGGGTATATATCCGCTGTCAAGATTGCGACTAGGTTGAAAATACATCCACGCATCGCCTTGCTCAAAGCTGTCTGAGTAGCAAGAGCCCCTATGTAGTCACAGTCATCGTGGCCCGCAGTTAAAGCCTCGCGGAGGTTGTTAAAGGTTTTTTTTCAGGGCATCTTGCAACGCAACCGAAGGTAATGATTTGCGAATTATAGCCACGAATTATCGACTTTATGTTTTGAAGTGACGATAATACCGTTACTTGTTCAAGACGACATCGTAACTCAGAGTTTAAACCGGTGCAGAAATGGTACGCTTTAACATCAGCGCCAGTGCGCTGATTTTACACACGCATCCTATGTGCATGTACGCAGATGTTACAAATTTTACGCACCACACTTTCTGAACTGACGGTACAGCGGCACAGCTCGTTGGTAATAATTACTTCAAAATTAAGATTGGTAAAACATGATTTTTTGTACGCGTGGGCGATTTCACGGAGTGACATGGTACGCAATATCTATTTAATTCAATTTTTTCCACACGCGAGCGCAAATAAAAACGAGTAATGCACAAGCATTGTGAATGACTGTTATGAGGGACAATACATGGTTTGTTTCACGACATGAGTGCACATCACTCTGGTCGTATGCGACCAGGATGAATAACGAATGATTAACGCACAGGCATCACGGACTCTGCTGGTTCTGAGAAATGTCAGATGTGGAGCTCGTCATCTGAGAGCTTCAAAAAATAACGAAGACTGCAGACATGGTGCACAGTGTAGCGAACAAAAATAAGATCATTTAAAATCGATTTCGGATGTTTTAGTGGTTCATTTAACTACGGATCTACGCAACTCGTCATTCGAGAATATGCCACCAGTGCTTGAAAAGTGCTTGTACCACGCCAGGAATCAAAATTTCCGCTTTGTCTTGAATCGTGCTCTGAAAATACATCAGTGGTTTCTGGAGGGGAAACTAAAAATACTGACTATTTACAGAGCTTCCTCGACCAGTAGCCTTGTCCTTGGGATAATAATAGTAGTAAAGTTGTTCGACCTCGTCTTCGTCTTCCCATAACTAGGGATGTTTAACTCATAACACATAACACCGTTCGTTGAGCCGAGTGAGTGTTTTTCCTCGTGTACAAAAAAATTGAATTCGTCAAAGTGCAAACCGAAGTCGTACACGAATTCAAAGGATAACTCGCTGTACGATTCGAAATCAATGCCAAAATCAAGCTCGAGCTCGATACAAAATTGGATAAAATTTTGGTTTACTATGGCGAGTGGTAGCTTACGTACAGTGATCTGGAGAGCAATATAGAATTCAAAGAAGGTTTGCCTCAAAGCGTGGATTATTCAAATGCCCTGAAAAACACCAAACTGCTGATCGTTGATGATTTCATGAGAGAGTGTTAAACAACATAATGGTCGCTCTGTTCACCAAAGGCAGCCACCACAAAAATTTGAGCGTCATATTCACTACCAGGAGAGCAGTGATTCCGCTCAACACAAACTAGATCGCGCAAGTCCTAACACTTAGCTTGACAAGTCTGTCGCAAAACCAAAGTTCTTGCAGAAGGTCTATTTCGACGTTACGAGCAGACCGTTACAGAAGTTGCTTCAACAGGCTTTTATTCAGTTTTTCAGCGCAAATTATCCAGAGCATGCCACATCACACGCAGCAGAGACGCATCCGCAGGGTTTGCAGGAAACACCGTCAGCCGTGTCCGACGACGTAGTGATTGGAACAGTGCCTGGAAAATACCACACGAAAACATGACTTCTGCGTGATATACAACCTATTAAAAAATCCCTTTCATTGGACGAAACCAACGGCATTACAATCAACGAAGAGGTCGTGTCAAACTCGAATATCATAGATCTCGTGAACGAAGCGATGGGTCCGTGAAAGACATCAAACCCTCTGGTTACCCTCAATTAGTTTTCAGTTTTTCTCAGAGTAATGAACATTCCTCGCTAATACGTAGGCAACAAAGAACTTTGGAATCTTGTGTCAACGCCACCAAAAAAAGGATTAAAGCTAACCGTACCCATGCTAATGAAGGCAGGATCAAATTTTTCGGATTCAGAACTATCACTGAGACCGGACATGAGCGTTTTTGAGGGCTCGGAGAAAGAATAGCATCAGAGCAGTAAGTGCAGACGAAGCGTCAAGCGGTTATGGTCACATCTATGAGAATGATTCATAAAAAATTGAAAAATCTGGTATGACGCCTCCCACCCTACGGGCTTCGCCGTACGGATTGTTCACTGCAGCACATGGAAAAGTTGCTATAAAAAATGCTGAAGCATGGCTGGACAAACACTCGGTTTACAACAAACACAGATCGTCGATCAGAAAGTTTGCGCACCGACCGTACAGCATTGACGAATCAACTCTTTTTGGGAGAGCGATTTGATCCAGATGACGAGTTTAAGGATACACAACGACGGGTACTCTACAACAACTATTAACTACAGTGAAATTTTGTCGATCACTTTGGAAAGATTTTACAAATTCTGATCATTATTGTCTAGTTTTTTTCTTCGCTCGGTTAGAACTTAACGATACTCGCGAAATTCGTTTGTAGTGTTATTTTTTGTTATTTTATTCCTTAACGACGTATTAGATAAATGAGTATCAATTAACGTCAAAATATGAAGTGGTCCGACACTTTAAAAAATAAACATAATAAACGGCCGTAAAATAGGACCTTTAAAAATGGTTTTTAATTCGTTAAACAATTTTGTGTTTGTGAAAAATTTGGTGTTGTGAAATAATCGATCAATTACCTTCAAGAAAATTGTTGAAATGGTACGCTTTTTTCATGCACCGATACTCGTAACTGTTCATGCGAGTCGCTCAAAATCTAAGTCACAGCCGCAATTCAGTGACTGAAGATGCTGATGCTGATGCTGATATAAAAACATTTGGATGAAAAAGAATTACAAAACATTGATGGGAGTAGAGTGTTCAATTGCGATGACAGCGCTTTTTACCTTTGCCCTAAAGTTAACAAGGTAATTGTCAGAAAGAGTGACAAAGCTGTCTACAATTTTGTACAGAACGACGAGAAGCAGTGTATCATGACACTTTTTATGGTCAATGCAATTGGCAGGTTCGTCCCACCAATAGTTGTGTTATCATACGAAAGAATTCCACTTAGTATTACCAACAGCATGCCAAAAAGATGGGCTATTAGAAAATCCGGAAACGGATGGATGATGGCAGAGACTTGTTCCTTCTCTTCTTTTCTCCTTTTTTATCTTTTTGAATCATTTTTTTCTTTCTTTTCTTTATTCTTGTTCTATTTCTCCCCCTTCTTCATTTTACTTTTCAAATTTTTCGCCTTTCATCATTCGTTCTACTCATCATCCGTTTTACCGTGTTTCTTTTCTCACTTTTTTTCTTTTTTACCCTCATTTGTTCGTCTTTATTCTTCTTTATTCTTTTTTTTTTCAAGAACTTTTTTTAATATAGGTAAAAGATAGAATATATGTAAAATATATGTAGAATTGAATAGACGATAATAATAAATATTCTATTTTCTTTTTTTCCCGATTTTTTTTCTTTTTTACAATTTTCAATTTGTGTTTACCTTTTTTTAGATTTTTTTCTACTTTGAGACTTGTTTTTATCATTTTTACCCTGCCTCCTTAAAATTGTCGCTAAAAAAGGCGGAAACAACGGCGATCATTTTTTTTATTATAGGTAGATTTGTAATACAACAAACCAGATGATTCTATGAAACATGTTGAAACTATGTTTGTCTGTATTCATTTTACTGCTATGTTAATAGCTATAATAAAATAAAGATTATAATAAATTTGTATGCTGTTCCATGAGCCATAGGTCTACAATGTTACAAAAGAATCAATCAATATCTCTTGTATTGCTCGTTTTTCTGTTACTCGTGACATTTTTGATTGTAGCGTGACGTTTTTTTTTTCTTTATTGCACATAGATAAATGATAATTAAATTCCTTCCTCCTAGTTCAATTGAAGCTAACCAAACAAATGTAAACACAGTCACTTTGTTTCGTAATTTTTCTTGTATTTATTTATTTTTTTATTATTTAAATCACTGGCGGTTAAGTGTCAAGGCGTCCAAGTAAGTCGTGTGTTCAGTCAGAGCGTGGTGCACATGACTGTTTACTGCCCAGTCTCCGCCTTAGCAGTAAGCACCGTGTTACACTTAATAACGAGAGAATAATTTTTTTAAACTTGTTTTGGAAGTAGCTAAATGTCAACTAAAACCTTATTCAAAATGATGCTTAATTCGGAATAAAAAATGAAGAGAAGAATATTTTAGTTGGATAAAGGTAATAGCTGAAATTAAGTTCGAAATCTATTTTACATATAATTCCAAGTCAGACATGTTTGCAAGATTGAAACTTGAAAGAAAAGTATGTCTCAAATTTTAACCGAGCCAGTTTAACTTTGTAAATATTTGATCCCTGGCACCGTAAGAACACAGTAGCGCAAGCTAATATTTCACCACGAAGCGCAACACTCGTTTATGAAACTTCCACGATGGATGATGTCTCCGCCGTGTCAAAGATTTCGCTTCAGAATATGTACCGCGTGTAACTGTAAATAAATCTCATATTGTGCCAGTGACCATTAATTACTCTCAAAGAAGAGTAGACGCACTCGGAAACTTTCACAAGCGCTAACAATTATATCAAGTTTCGCCATTATGATGATTAATAATAAACAAACGATCGGCACAAAAGAGCTTTTCACGTTTCAGAAATTAGAAAAGCATAACGAGCGGCTGTGTAATTTCGAGTGCATATATTATTATCATTTTTTCAATTATTCAACAAAATGTTTGACCTGGTTGTTATTACAAACATTTATTAGGCAAGTGTTTTGTTCTGTAATTGAATTGTAAATTCAAATCTTTGTTGAGCAAATAAGCATACACGTGCGGTATGTGTCTGACGCGTCCAGCGATAAAGAGAGAGGGAGAAAAAAAAGAGAAGCAGAAAATACATTAATGAGTTTTTTTTGGAGGACGTGCCAAGTAACTACGAACGACAAAAAGCTGGTATCAGACAGCAGCATGGGTGGAGAAAGAGAGTAAGAATGGATGGGCCTGGTGGAAAAAGATCGATTCGCAGCTTAAATTTAAATAAATGCCAACTCGTGCTACCGATAACTTTTAGTGCACGTTCATCAACTTTTATCAAAATCATTCCCAAAGCTTTCTGCATCAATCTAAGCGCGAAATTTGTTTCTTAAAATTTATGCCCGGAATGTTTTTCACATTCTTGTCTCAGAGGTTGGTGAAAATAAAAGACCAAACTGGTATCCATTAAAATAGTGAATTTTTAAAATTAAAATTTATTATTTTTATTATGTTAAGAAGATATTTTTGAGAATTTTACTTCTCGTTGAGTTTAGTATATTGTTATAAAATAAAAATTAGAAGACTGTTACCTTACTTTAAATATTTTTCTATTCAGGCTTTAACTTTTCATCAAGGTTGAGTAAATTTGTCTGAAACTTAACTAATGGCATTCGGTTGTAACGTTGATCCATCCACATGAAGATGAGGTTATTATATATTTTATTATATTATTTTAGAGCTCTATTCGAATGTAAACAAGTGCGACTTTTTATTGGTAATATCTCGGCTATGACATGCGTCCAAGGAGGGGTCCAATTTTCTCAATATCGAACAATCATATTACAATCGAGAAACGCAACTGGCACGAAGAAATAGCTAAACGAGCATTAAAATTCGTTGATCGCGATTACATTTCAAAGCTTTGTGCATTCAGACGAAGTATAATTTTCCTTCGTTGAGGAATATCCGGCGGAAAAAGTCACCCCTGGAATAAATAATCAAAAAAAATTCCGCTGTCGTCGACGAATAATCAATAACTAACTTATTACGCAGCGCATACCGTTTTCACATTGTACTAATTAGAGGAAAAATTTTCCGGCTCGCAATTCAAAAAATCTTTATGGCCGTTTGATTGTGCCAATTGATTATTAATGGGGTAATTATTTAAAAATATTGACGAAAACCACTTTTCCCTGGACATAAATAATTTTTCACGCAAAACCTCATTAGTAAGTCAAAGTAAAAAATAGAGAATGCATTCGCAAAATAATTTAAGATAATTCAGAATATGTTGCAGATTTTATTTATATTTTCACATCTTCTTTCACATTTTGGAAGATATGTTATTCGATATTAAATACGCTTTCTGTTATGAGTATATGATTTCACTAAAAAGCTTAGAAAGCATTTTATGTTTGAATTCTATCAAGTGCAGTTTCTTATAATTAAAAACATTAACCTTCTCCTGGTGCAAGATCGCGAATCGTCTGCAAACAAGAGGACCGCATTGTAGCGTTGTCTTTGTTTGATTGAAACAGCACTACGGTGCAGGGGTTTACTTGGTTAACAAACACTACCATAGCGCCCTTCACTTATAGAAGATTCGCAATCTTGCATCGGAAAGGGCTAATTTTTTATAGAAAATAACCATTCACAAAAAACGATTAAAACAAACATAATGTTCCATTTTAAAATGATTTAAATAAATGTGAAAAAATATGTTTCGAGGACCCAGTAGAAAAATTAAAAAGGATTAACAATAATTGTAATTTAATGATTCTAATAAACTATACTGCAGGATAAATGCCAATCATTTTTGAAATAATGATTAGGATTACTCTCAAAACTACATTTTATTGTGAAGAGGTATATGAATATAGAATCAATTTCCTAAAGAAAAATTTTATCCAGCATTTTCTTGTAAATTTTTATTTTATCTTTGGAGGTCAATTAAATGACTGTTTACATTAATTTCAAAACATGAAAAATCAATTTGGTAACATAAAAATGCCTTGCGTATAACTAAAGTTTTTGAGTAAGATATTAATTTTTCAATTTAAAGTCGATCTGTATTGACAACTTCGAATTTAATTATGAAGGTGGAATTGATAATGAATTATAAGATCTATGAAATAGAGTAGTGATGCCCGCGTAGGGTAAGTATTGAAATGATCAGTAGTTCCAACTAAGTAAAGTTTAAGGAAGATTTTTCATCTGACGATAGGCAAATTGGTTTTACCCTCACTCATCCCTTCTGAAAATTATGTCAATCATAGGTGATTGAAGAAAATGATGGTATGTTTGGTATGTAGTTTGGTCGCCAACCATACCTTGGCTGATACACACATCAGACAAATCCTTGAAACAATAGTTATGATATAAATACCAAAATTGCTTATTCATCTCTAGATATTTAATCTTCGAAATATTCTTTCTCTTTCACAATATGTTGTTTCGCAATCAAGAAAATTAATCTTTTTTAAAACATACAAAAACTCTTTTATTCGAACTTTTCAAGCCAAGATATTAACAATGATGAATTTTGTACATGTTTAATTTTCGTGCAGATCATTATTTCTAATACCTGCGCGCACCTGTGTCTGCTCCAAGGAGTTTTTATATATCTTTCTTAATTTTCTTGTAAACAACATTTTTATAATTATTCCGATCGTTATCGACATAAGTTTTGAATGACACGAAGAAGTGGACTTGGGGTTAAACGAGAAGGAGCATCAAAGAAATTATTTTCGTTTGCCTTCGGCAGATGGTTTTTGTCAGAAAATATAATTTGAATTCATATTTAAAGATGAAAGGCGCTCGACAGTTAAGTCTAAACGTCGTTAGAAAAGAAACATGCGGTCCGCGCGGGCGTATAAATGCATCACGGTGGAAAATATAAGTGCCAAACAGAGTCACGTAGAGGCCGTGACTCTTTCCTCAACCCACTCGTATCAACAATCTGTTATTAAAATCAGTAACAGGAAAAAGTTCGTGCTGTATCTCCACTTGTAAGCGCATATTGCCAGTCGTTTTATGAAAAAAATTAGGCGTCGCTCAAAATTGTCTTTTCCAAATTAAATTATGCCTATTTGCTTACGATTCTAAAATTTAGAATAAAACATACAGATTAAAGAGGGAGTCTTGCAACGATACAAATGGACAGCTAAACTGAACCGTTTCGAGATTTTCTACTCCGTCCATATATTTTCTATAATTTTAGTTTTATATATTCTTGTACCATACTAAACAAAATCAAAATAACCCAAAGATGTAGTGTTATTTTCCCGTATCTTCTAGATAAAATAAGATACATACACATCAAATTTTATTAATTTTTTAATAGAAATTAGAAAAAATAGAAAAACTGGTTTTTATTCCATTTTTGCATGTTATGTACACATTCTGTTTCGTTTAAAAAATCTAACTGATATTTTGAGCAGAAACCAAATTAATGTAACATTACTTTGGTAAACTGTTGTTATATGTCTCTTAAAAATAAGGAACATTAAAGTTTTGTAGAAAAAAGTAGGTTGTAATTTATTTTTCAGCTATTGAAACACCTATCAATCAAAAAAAAAAGTTTGAAAAGAAAATACGGTGATAGTTTCTAAATCGTTGATTTAGCATTAGAAAATTAAGTTCAATAAGTTGAATTTAGTTATTTGAGCCTTAAAAAATTAATGCGAATGCGGCTATGGAGACCTTAGACATGGAGGCAAGCTACGAAAACTGATGAGATCTACCAGGTCCTCAACTCGCAGATAGAAGGATCAGAAAATATCCTATAATACTGGGGAACACAGACAGCGGTACTCATTCTACCTGCCAACCTGACTAAGACTATCCTGACCAAAGGCAAACTGACAGTGAGATAAGTTGTATACAGAGCAAAGGAGTAGGATTTTTTTCCGAGATGTCATGAATGCCTTGTTTTAGTACATCTGGCTAAGACAAGACTAGGGTGCGGAACACTTTAGCAATGCTACAAATAAGAAAAAACGTGGCTCAAAATCGAGACTCAAACCAAAATGGCTTGCAGTCTTACTCTTGGACCGAGACTGCAAAGCGACCATGATTAAGTGTCTTCTGTGTGTAACAGATGGTAACGACTGTACTGGTAGTTATGTCTACCCTGCAATCTAGCAGGTAGTCGAGGATGCAGCCAAACAGAGATGATTAGGTTTATCCAACTTGATTTGAAACATGACAATCTCTGCGGGAGAAAAACATTGATGTTGTCATTTTCAGTGAACATTATCGCGACATTTGGTCGAGATCGTGGATATCAGACAGTATTGGCATAACAAAAAATATTTATACCTGCAGCGTCTATGCCTCATCATATTGGCGATTACTAACAGATGCTGGACCAAATTATTTATGCACAGCGACTACACAAAGCCTTCATATTCAATGTGTAAAGTTAACTTGAATCCGAAGATTAAGAATACTAAGTCACGCGAGATCACGCTTCCAGCATTCGCAATCTTTAGACCAAGCAGTGTTGATATGGATATGTCAACTGCAGGGGGTCAAAAGAAAATTTGTGCATAACGCTTTTCCGTGCGTAAAGCATTCTCGTGCGTAACGCCCTATCATTACGCGGGAAAGGTTCAAATGGATATGTCTATTGGTAGAGGGTCAAAAAAATTTATGTAACCTGCAATTGTTTTTATTTAACAGTTGTGTAATTTGGATTTGTGTTTGACAAAATTGTATATGTAAAAAATTAATATTTGACATCTGTGTTGCTAAATGAAAAGTAAAATAACTACAATAAATTTATAATAATTGAATTACAGAGAAGATGAATTAGAGGTCATCCAGAGGACCGATACCATGGGTCTTGACATTTCGATGTCTGCATGTACTTCTCGCAAAGAAAGTCATACCTTCAGGTTTCTTGTCTGCCATAATCGACACCAATATCGAGCTGGATTTATAAGACCATAAAGCTGATGGATCTCATCAACCGTTTCTGTCGCGCGTCAATTACAAGGTGGTTGAACAAGACTGAATGAAAACCCGCCTACTGGTGGAATGTGGAAATCATGAAACTTTGCCGAAACTTGTCAGAAATCCTTTTGCCCCAGAAGAAGGGTCAAGCGATCATTGTCGCATTGAGAGGTCCGAAGATCTCTAAGCAAAGCTATTGAGTCCAGCAAGCAACGAAGTTGGAAAAAGTTATGCAGCAAGGTAGACCATGATCCACGAAGATGACCTTTCCGGAAGGTCATAGCCTGACTAAGGAACGAAGGCTTAGTATCACCGGCTTGCCCAAATCTTTGGACAGAATAGTGAAGTTATTTCTACATCAACTGAAAACAATTTGTTTTACCATTTCAACTGAAGAAATTTAACAAGTGGCACTGATTACAAGAGAAGAACTGCTGAATGAACCGGCAAAGTGCTTGAGAGGATAATCTACAACCGAGTGAAAGTACTCAGAGAGGATATCCGAGCCTTTCTGAAAACCATTTCGTGTTCTGCCAAGCCAGATCCACGATTGATACTGTACACAAAGTAGTTGGTCGTGCTAGATAAGCAATAACAGAGAAAAGCTAGACGAAAGGTGACAAGAAGTTCTGCGTGATAGTGACGATGGAAGTGGGAAACGCGTTCAACTGTGGTAGATGAAGTCGCATCCTGGACGCCTAGCAAGTGATTGAGGTTTTATCCGCTTGCTTGATGAGTATTATTAGTACTGCAGATAATCAAAAAGTTATAATATTTAAAAATTAACTATTGCTAATTCAAACTTGTATACAATTAAAATATAGTTTCGTTTGTTCAGAAAACAAAACTACAAGATTGTTTATGCACAAAAAGATGTACGAACGGATCTTTGTTATTAAGTATCTTATAATATTAGTTATTGGCATCTTCTAATGTATTATATGCCAATACATGAATGAAATAGATCTGTATTTAATTATATATATCATAAGGAAAAAATATGAAAAATTGATTTATAATCCTGTAAATAATGAATAAATAAAATTTACATATGGATAATATGTATTTCTTTATAATTTAAGAATCCGTTTTAATAATTTTGAACATATTTATAAATCGTATTTAATGAACTTATTTTAGTGACTAGTGAAATAAGTGAGAAGCAAAAAATTGAATAAGCCCTAAAAATTACTTTAAAGTTATCCTTAAACATTAAAATTTGTTTAAAAATTCGAAATTAAAATTACCAATTCTGAATTCTTCTCTGAATTTAAATTTTAATTCTACATTGAATTTTTATCCACATTAAGTTCAAAGTCATCAACTTGGTACGCATATTTTATAACACCTCAATTTTTAAAAATTCGATTATCATTATTCAACTACGAAAATGCATCTAATGAATATCTCCCCTTACCCGACTGAATATTTTAAGTCTTGAGGTAAATAGTAACTCATTTTTAAAGAACATAAAAAAAAGAAATTAAACTCTTTTATGAAATAATATAACGTTCTAGAAACGCGAGTAATACAGACTAGAAATTTGGACTCAAATCCAGCACTTTCATTTAGTTACAAGAGCAAGTTGGGAAATTTAATTTAGAGAATTTAAAATTCAGGGTTCTCCACCTTAATATTTTTTAATTAGTAGCTGATATTTATAATACAACATAACATACATGTTTCGTGCGCAACTTTAATTTACTATTACAATTATATATATTGATAAAGGTGATAATCTAACACTGATTTAAAAATGAATAAAAAAAACTTTGTAAAAGACAATGAATTTGTTTTAACGAACGCGATAAGGACTTAGGTTTGACTTAAAATAAAGACACCCTATGAGTTTCAGCTACAAATTGTACGCGCGACAGAAGTTATGATTTTTTGATTCCGTTCTGAACTTTCATGACGTTTCGGAAAATAGTCAGAATTGTTTCTCCTCTCTTGTAAGACATAAAAATTTTTTTGGACACATTTCTGAGGTTCCTAAGAATACCTTGTGAATTTTAACAACATGAACATTTTTAACTAAAAGTACACTCCCAGTGCCATTTAGAGAAGTGTATGAACTTTTGACAGAGACCACCAATTGATAGTGCCTAATATTCAGTAATAATATTGTTGTAAAGTGGGGCTTGTGATGCCTGTTATTGAAAACTCCCCTTCAGCTACATGAGTGCCAAAATTTTTGATAGCATCACTGTAATTATTGATACTAAGGTGTAGCAAAATTGTGGCTTTTGTTTGAAATCCACAAATTCGCCACTTGCGGCTTAACGTGTGGCTTAACAGTGACAGGAAAAGCGGTGTATTGTCTGCCGTAATATTAAAGCTAAGCCTCACATTTCCATGTGAGATAATATATCGAACAAGAACAATTTAAAAGGACGAGAGAAAATTTAATCAAATGTATATGTCAAAATTAAAATGATTGTTACTAAAGTTTAGAGAGTGAATTATAAATTATGTTGTTATGATAATATAGTCGCTGTCTCAATGTATAATTTTGATAATACATTGATTGCTGGACACTCATTGCATTTATCGTAGTAGCATTCACTGTATCACATATTCACCCTATTTGAGCAAATTACGTCTATTTTAACATAATTTAGTATTTTCTTATAAAATTGAAAACTATAATTGTTGTATCATGTTATTAACTCGCTTGTAAAACAAATTTAAATAAGTTATAAAACAAATGTGAATGAGTTATTTTCTAATCTATTACAAAGAGACGAAAATATAAACCAAAATATATGTCGATTTCATATTTTTTTTATAGTTAATATATATTTTTGTAAATTACATTTATATAAATTTTATATTGCCTCTTTATATTTGAAATATACATTACATATACACGAGATATAAAATGTTATATTTTATTTATTTAAAATATATTTTAAATATATTTTCAAATATATTTTCGTTCGTGTGCAACGCTAAATTCGAAAAATGTGTTCAATAAAAATTGAAAGTCAGTCAACAGGGAGATTAAAATTGATTGTTATTTAAGATTAATAGTTTATTCTAATGCAATTATAAAGAAATAATTAACTTCATTTTCTTGTGAAAATAAAAGTTTATGTTCTGTTAATATTTCAATAATTTCATATACATTTCATACACAAAAGGAACAAATCGAGAATTAATATTGATTATTTTCAAATTTCACATTCTGGAAAGTGACAGTTAAATATTTATTTTCTATAATTTGGTTGAAATCAACTAACTTGGAGTAATGTATGTAAATTTAACACAAGAAAACTAAAATTAGAAATAATAAGCGTATGTATTTTTTAGATTATGTGAAACTTATATATAAACTGAAGTTTCAAAATCTACTTTATAATATTTATATACTGCAATATAATTATGCTTTATATAACTATATAAAATTTCAAAAGATCATTTTGCTTTGCGTTTAGAAAATAATTGGAGTTCACATTTATTTTTTACTCAGGATATTGCAATGAATAATCCATTCAAACGTTCGCGCTGTTAGTAATTTGAATTTTTTTTTCACTTTGTAACATTTTTTTGAGGTGCATTTTGATACATTCCTTCTCGTCCATTTTCAGCATTCTCTTGATTGATTGCTCGAAACAATTTTATTTAATTCAAAAACATTTTATCAAAAAATATTTCAACTTGCAATTTAATTTAATTTTATAATTCATTCACTGATACAATCAACAGTGAAAAAATATGAGTGCATTTATAAAAGCGTACGTGACATTTTGCATTAGCATTTGGTTCAATTCAATAATTAAAAATCTTCGGTTCTTATGCGAATATTAAAATGTAAGGTACACGAGAAATTTCAAAAGGAAAGTGAATAGAAAAATTAAGATGACTAAAAGAAGGTAGTCACAAAAGACCGAAAGTATTTGAAGAAGGTGCTCGACATTCAGTTGAGTGTAGTATCGTTGAAGCAATACGAGTTTGAAACGGCCGTCAAAACGATAATAGCGTGTTATGGTTGGCTCGAGCTTACTTTTATATCTCACGAGAGGTTTCTATCCCTGTTCGCTTGATGGTTTCGTCATAGCGATGGTGTAAACTCGTTGGTTAAAGGTGAATGCGACAGAGCCGGCTCGTTTAAAGGCTAGCTTTGTTGCTCGATGACTGTAACCATTATCAAATTGTGTGATCCCTAACAATTGATGTCCCTACCCGGTATACATCCGCCACCACTTATGAGGCACCTATAACTGAATACACGCTTGTATACCGAGCATTTCTTTTCAACATTTTTCTCACTCTACGTTTGTTTTCCAATAAGCAATAGAAGGATCATATATTATTCATTCTTTGGAATATAATCTATTTTGAAAAAGCAACTTTTGTAAGAATAATATACAAAGTGTTGAATTTCTCGTTCTGGGTTAAAAATCGGCTTTTTGTAGCAAAAATTTTTAGTATCAACTTCACAAAGTCGGTCTTAAACACATAATAATAATTTTACCAATGTAGACATTAATAAAAAGCATTGTTAAATTTGATACGACAATGTGGAACCTGGTCAACATCATCATACCCTCTTCATATATTTAACGAGTTTTGTTTATTTTTTGTTTTATTTTGTTTATTGTTTATATTTTGTTTATTACATGTTTATTCTATTTTGTACAGTTCTTTTGATTTCTGAATTGATAATAAAATACTAAATGCAAAAAATAATTATGATACTCACAATCTACTGACACCTTGATTTGCTTGCTGACAGTAGGCGGCACGCCATTAGTCGCAATGCACAGATATGCACCCATATCTAACCTCGATATGCGAGTCATCTCCAGCGTTTCTCCGTACCACTCGTCAACTGGAAACGAATGAATCAATCGATATTCAGCCCTTTAGTAATAATAGCAAACGTATCTGTTTTCAAGTCTAAATACGTGTTTCATGCACTGAGATTTTTGTGCCGATTTAAAACGCCTATACGTATCCGTTTTTAACCAATTAATAACAAAAAAAACCAATTAAGTGATTACGTCATTCGTCGGTCTTTTGAAATGTGACTGACATTGACTGCTTTTTTTTGCTAAATGTATTCATTATATCTATTATACTAATATACTGAAAACAGCACTGGTCCAACATTGAGATTATAAAAAACTCGATATTTTTCAACTTCTATTATCATTTTATATCTTGTATTTACAATGATGAAATTAGTTCCATCAGAATGATATAAATTCAAATAATTTTACTTAGTTTATATTTTTAACCCTCCTTTTACACATTTGAGTCCACAGGATCCAGTAACAAATTGTCTTTCGTACTTTTTTCAGGAAAAATATTAATAAACTTTTCCTAATAATTAAAGTATTTTAAAATATCGTCATTTTCTGCCAAGTACAGAAAATAATTACACGAGGCACTGCAGTGTCAACTTAATCCGTGACAACAAACGGTATTTTTTTAACATTAAAAAAGTTATACAAAAACGAAACAGTGTTACTTTTTTGAACTCATTGTGTTGAGATCAATTCAAAACTGACCTAAATTTTCAATGGGTGAAAATCGATGGTTTTTTCAATTTCGATCAATTTTGGAAATTAACGTCCAGACTTTAGGTTCAAAATCGGAAAAATAAAAAATCATGTATTTTTGCAGAAATTCTTGCAGATTTCATTCACATATAATTTCTAAAATAAAAACTTTTTAAATATATTATTTAAATATATTATTTTTCATATAATTTAAGATAATTCGTGACTTTATTGACAAATTTATGTGACGAGGCCGTGCATTATTATAGAATGTATAACAAAACTAGCTTTTATTTCATAAGATGACATGTATTAACATTTAGTAAAATTATAACATAAAAATAATTTAATACGCTTTAAAAACAATTTAAATGTTTTATAAACACTTCTTATGCCAAAGGTCACTAAGTACCTGAAATTATCTCTTTGAACCTACAAAAATTTTGTCCATAATTACTATTCGTTGCCTGATGTTTACTTTACTAGAATTTTGAGCTCGTACACTTCCCCTTACATTTGTAAATGTTGATAATATTAAATATGAAAACAATGTAAAATAATCTAGCCTGTCGGATTTCTAGTATGCCCAAGTATGGATAATTCAACTTCCCTAGTAGAAATTTAATTCGGGCCCTAAGTAGGGCTGCCTTTCAATCTTGTCCGGCCCCTATAGCGCAAGAATAAGGTTAAAGTGAGACTTTGGTCTGGCGTGTAATACCTCCCTTTTATTTAGCCGAAATCGGCAAACAGAAATGGGCCCTAATTAAGTTCAAAGTTCAAATACGTTAAAAATAGTAAACCAAAAGTTCTAAAATATTTAATAATATAGAATAAATTTTATATACACTAATTACATTTTTTGATAAGATAATTTCATTTGATATGAAATCTAACACCCTATATGAGTAGGGAAT
>JAQQRF010000945.1:0-20809 GCA_030523145.1 Trissolcus brochymenae
TGCGCATCATTTACATGTGTGTCATTTATACTGTGTCTATTTTAAATTCATCTCATTCTTATTGTATCTCAATTAATCATGGGAAATCAGACCTCTGCCTTTAAATTAAACTTTATAATTTATATCATAATTGAAAATGTGTGTAGTTTTTTTTTAATCGTGTCCGTTCACTATGTACAAGATGAAAAATGTCAGATTTGTTACCCCAAGACCATCAATGGCTGCAGCGTAGTTAAAGCAATACTCATTAAAATTCAATTACACATGGATTGATGAATCTGAACTCAATTGAAAGTCGACGCAATCTCGGCAGCGTTGAACCCTTAATTGAATACATTTTGGTTCTTGTAAGATTACACTGTAGTCACTATGAATTTTGGTGTTTTGTCTTGGTTATGGCTAAACTATAATTTGTCTTTTGTCCTGGACTGAATTGTTAACAAGCAGTAATTATTTTGTTCGCAGATGACACGTGAGGCGATAGCAATTAGAACTCGTGAGCCGAGCTGCAACCAAATTACCGTAGAAGTTAATGTGGATTAGGTTGATGTGCCGCGTTGAAAATGACAACTCGAAAATATGTATGTGCTTATGTTTGTCAAAGGGATCATGTACAGGATCAAGAAACAATGTATATACAAGTTGTGCAAGTGAATTTTGTAAAATCTGAGTCAAACCGACACGTTTTTTTTTTTTTGTTTCATAATGATTTTGTCAATTTGATTTTGTACTAACAGTGTAAATATGATTCATTTTCACGAATCAGTCTGTAAAAAATGTTTGTTAATTCGTTGAATAAGCATCGATGTTCATTGTAAATATTCGTTGATTTGTTGTTTCAGAATTTTAGAGAGCGAGCACACTTTTATATGTAACATTTTTTTTTTTCGAGAACGAATTTAAATTCTGTCGTTTCAACGATTTTTTTTGTTTTATTTTCGCATGCATTTCTTTTTATGAGCGAAGTATGGATCGCTTGAATGTAACTGCAAATTTGCTAATGAATTGTTTCAATGAATAGCATATATTCAGAGAAATGATGCGAACAGAAAACAAAAACAAGACTGTTCTGATTGCAAAAAACAATTTATCATATTTGTATTGAATCAAAGTTTTAAAACGAATATATTGTTTTAAATGATACGAAAAATTTAAAATATCTAACTTTTTATTGGAATTGTAATAATAGCGTTTAAGCGATCGTGCATTTTGGAACAGTAAAATACAAAGTTATGAGAATCTGTTAAATTCTATTAGCGATAATGAGAGTGTGAAAATAAATGAATTCGTGTGATTGTTTCCTCGAATAATTGCGAGCGGATTTAATCAGTGTAAAATAAAAATGAATAAATGATTTTCAAATGAATTGCTCAAAATTTCTGTGGATAGTTTTCGATGAGACGACCGGTAGGCAAAGCAGTCCAATTATTTACTTCTCCATTATTCCCCATTTCATTACGCAACAACAATTTTTCACATCTGATATAAATCAACATTTTATAGGCTAATTATCATATAAACTATACTCTGTCTAGATCCGTTACTCGTTTAGTAATTGAGACATTTATCTCAGAAACGTCACAAGCAGCAAATGTAAATTAGAATGGAAATTGTTCCACAAGATGACGCGAAAATGATTTTATTTTCAAAATAATAATAATAACAAAGGAATATTCCCAGCATCAAAATTCAACTTTGTACAATATGCGTGGAACAAAAATTATATCCTTCCGAATTTTAGAATCAATTTGCATGATGACTTTAATCAAAGTAAATTGCATGAATCAGTCATAGAAATGTTCAACACATTTAAACGTTGAAACTTTTATCTTCATTAGATGTCTTAATTTCATGTAGTTCTCAAAACTGACAGAATTTCATTAGCATTATTTATGAGACAAACTTCATATAAACGTTAAAATAACTTTCAACAGCTTTATTATTTTCTTGAAAAACTTGGTGTCTTCATCAGATTGGAAATTTGCTTTCTGACGAACAAGTACTGCTGTAAAAATATTGTAACTCTTTCTTATATATGCGATCAAGCACATGTAAAAGGAGCTTACCGTTGATTCGTTCTAGACAAGAAACTAGATATGACACAGTGTGGCTTGAAATTTTGTCAATCGCCTTGAGCAATTTTGAAGGATAAGAGAAAAAGTTGCCTGATGCAGAAGAACCGTAGATATTTTTATAACAAACTTCTGTTCGCATCGATTTTCTTACGTTCGAATGAAAACAAAGGCGGTTCCTGAGGAAGAAAGAGTAGACACTCGTAAAAATGAGGTTTCACTGCACAACAAACAGTTGTTTTCTTGTAAGGATGTGATTTAAATAAAGCGATCATCGCAGAATTCGTTCACCGATTTTTTTTTTTTTTTTTTTCGTGGAAGAAAATCGAGATGAGCGTGAATTATAATTCATTTTCTAATTGTTATCATCAGAGGGCATCGTGGATTGGAAAATGTTGTTCCTTAAAAGGAATTATCGAGAGGTTCTTGATTAGAGAATCTGATCTTATACTTGACAATAATTAAATGAGAATCAAGTACTCGTTCAAGGCAGTTTTGCAGAATTAAATATTACACGAAAGCATATTAAACAATCAGCAACCAACGAGATATTCAACACTGGAACAAAGAACAACACATACCGGAAATCAATATACCAACCATCCACTAAATCCGGGATAAAGAGAATCTTCAGACATGATGTGCCAACATCTCAGTGCCTGTCATTATTCAAAGTACCTTTAATGTCAGAGAGCTGCACAACGCACATTTAGATATTTAATGTCACGAAAGACAAAGTAAAGCCAGTATAATTGTTTCGTTGAGAATGGAGCGAGGGTAATAACGTTGGCCAGAAACTATGTTGCCGCAGATCGAACGAATATTTTATGCGATTCTATATACTGACTAGAGAATAAGACATTCTCCGAAAATATCAAACGTATAAATTTTTTAATTTTTTCAACTTACACATTGTCACGCAACAAAATCGAACAGAAATCTTCAAAAGAACGATAAACGCTTTAATAAACTTGTGCATGTGTGTGTGCTTTTCAAATCGAAACCAAACTGACATGTCAACCTCAAAACAAAACATTTACATTCACAAAAGACGATCGCGAAATATTTGATTTCGAACGCGTCTTTCCGCGATATGTAACAATACGGGAAAAAACAAAAAGACACTGAAAATGCGCGGTGCAATGCTGGCAGCTGTCGTCCTTTGTATCGCAGGCTAGGCAGTGATGATCATTGTCAGATCTGCGGACAGCGATCAGTTCTTTTTGCGGGAAATGTGTCTTTCAACGCGGATTTACGTTCTTTTGTAAAATACGCCATGTTTGAAATTTATTAAATATACAATCTGGTTACGAACGGTTGGATATAAGCAAATTTATATACACCGTGTGATAGCGACAAACACTGTCACAACTGTCAACTATTTTTGCCAGAGTTAACTCAAAATTGATTTATTTAATCGTAAAATAAAATCTTCGTTTTTAATTTTTAATGTTTGATCTTTTCCAACTAATTCATTTTGGATAATTATTTTCATGATTTATAATCAACATTGAAAACCGAAAAGTGCAAATTATTACTCATGTTTCCTTGCAAATTAAAAACGTTCACTTTTATTAAATTTTTATAATTACAATTTTTTCAATCGAAATTTATTATTATCACGATGAAATGCTTCATCTCTCGTAAATCAGTTTGATTTGGTCTTGGAAACTTTGATTTGTTGCTGTTTTTGTTTAAGTTCGTGACTAATCGAGCTGCTTACGTCAAACTTCGAACATGACGTTTACTTAAGCGAATTTGTGCAAATTTGTAAGTTCTACACTAAACTATTTATACCACTGTCCAATGCTATCAGATACCCCCACTATTTTATGATTTTCAAAATTACACTCAAAATCAATTAATTTTGAATAATCTTTAAAAGAAGAAAAAATGTTTAATTTATTAAAACATTATAATACTATTCACAAAATATGACACACTATAATTTGTTTAAAAAATTGATACCGAACGCATTCTAGATTTGGATTTGTTTTCCAAGTGAAAGGCAACGGTCCAGAAAATAAAGAACTTTTTCCCTCTCGGTTCAAGCAAATCCCTTAGAACTTTCAATAAACTTTCTGCCCCATACACCGGTTTGATCGTTCCGAAAATATCATGCCCTTTTAAGACATCCCCTCAAACTATTTGGCAAACAGAATTGATAACATTGTTCCGATACAATCATTTTAACCTAATAATTTTCGCAAACGGGGAAATATTGTTCTACATCATCGGAATCTCATAAACTTTCCTATTTACTTTCCCGAATTCGTCGCTCACGTCCTTCAGTTTTTTTTTTTTTTTATTATTATTAGACAGTTCCCTCATATTATTCTTCTCATCGCATTATTACCTTCTCCGAACAGTTTATTCGATTAACTTTCTTAATTCACATGGACGACGACGCTTTGATACTTCGTCAAATTGGTGACGAAATCTTTGACCGTATTTAATCATTGCAACGAAATTGTATTAATCAAAGTTGAATCTCAAATCCATAATAATTTGATCCTCGTGAGATATATCGGCTAAATAAATCATGACAAGGGAGAGAAATACATATCTGATTTCATCTAGAAATTCATGCGAGTAATGAGGTAAAGTATGACTTATCAATTATTCAGATCTCAGGTAACTTTTAATTGTGAATGTTATCATAAGCGTCTCAGTTTAATCTTCCGAGCAATGTCGTCCCGGAGGATTGTTGCAGAAGTACTTTGACTACTGAATATCCAAATATGCTCAAACGAATTGATATTAACGCAATATCACAAATGAACGAGGTATTCGTTATCAATTTAAAAATATTACGATTATTTATAAGCGGCTTTTGTTTTGAGCACGTTCAAAAAACTTAAAACTGGTTTTAATTTCATTGCAGGATGTAGATGTGTTTTTGCAGTTATATTAAGTGATGATCGCTATCGATTTAAATTTAATTGCAACTAATCCAAGTGCAGTCAGTGCAGGTGCACTTTTCAGTTATGAGTTTTGATTTGTTCCAGAGATTCGTGTATTTTTAAACCAATCATTTTTGCATAGACTGTCGACTTTTGTATAGTCAACTGAATAATGCGGTGCTCACATTGAGCTTTACATTACCTATAATCAAATTCGTACAAGTTCATTTACAGAGGCACAAGCGTAGAATAATGTGCACATCATTAATGAAAACCGATTACCGTCTCCAAACCTTGAATCCCAAACTTTGAATTATAAACAGAAGTCGGTTTTTATTTGTAAATTCAATTTCTCAGTTGTGAAGTTATACGTTTGTTAAATGTTAAACTGCCGAGTAAAACATCAGACGATAAAACTAAAAATCTTTTCAGGGTTATCCTTTTCTTCAAGCGTACTTTCTTTTAAAAAATTCACTGCGTTAATTCGAACATAGAGAGAGCAGAATCGTAGCGAATATATTTGAATCGGAATTGATTTGCATTTAGTGAATTGTTATACAGAGTTCAAAATCTTTAAGCCAACATTGTTCTTACGCAGAGCTTTGTATACTTAGCTTCATGACCACGGAAATCAGAGAAATGTAAAGCAGCAAACTTCTGCTGTATGATTTAATTTTCTTTTCCATTCATTTTTCTGCATTTGTTTGTGTCCTAAATAATCTTTTTGAAAAATATAATAAATGGATTAAACGTGTTATTTGTTTGAAATTAGCATACTATTAATTATGTTGTTTGGTTAAAATTATGAAATATTGAGAAAATGTTCAATTGAATGTGCACAAACAGAAGAAAAAGCTTCATCTCACTTGAACATACTTTATTCTTATAAATTACAAGTTTGAATAGATGATTGGAAACTTCAATAACCAACTTTTTTGCACCTCTACATTGATTTGCAAAACATAAAAGTGTAATATTACTTTTATGGTAAAAACTTTCATAAACGTGGAGAAAAAGTTGTATCATTGAAAAACAGTTCAAATTGCATGCATTTTTCTTCTTTTATATTATATATTAAAAATTGAAATGACACAAATTACCAAAGTTGACCCTAATCCGTATACAGTATAAAACTTAATTAAAATGAAAAAGTGAATGTTGCTTCATGGATATTATTATTTTCTAGTTGAAAATATAAAATGTAAAATATCATCAATCGAGTTTGTGCAGGATCTCTGAAATGTATAAGTTTCGAATTGAAATATAAAAAAAGCACGTGTGTTTTGTCAATTGGAAATTTATTTGACATTCATGTAGTTCAATGATGTCGATACAGATCTGAGTTAGTATGTATGCAGCGCTCGGCGTAGCTGGAGGAAGTTATTGTGCTGACAATGATGTATGACGGGCAGTCTACTGGCAGGCATACTGAACATCCCGACGCATCAAGCAAAAATCATGAAACACTGACAAAGTATATTGTACCCTTTGTTTTATTACATTTATCACTCTTTCATGTTTTTTTCAATTTTACTCATTGAACAATGTAAAAATAGTGAAACCCATTTTATTATCTCACTCTTTCAGGTGATATGAAACATTTTCAATATTCGACCAACTGTCCACATTCGAGCGAAAGAAGGGAATAAAATTGAGATATATTACGGTGAAGTTTTACAAATAACTCTCGAATTTGAGCAAAAGTCAAGAGAATCATTTTTGACATGTTCTGAGAAGCAAGGGAAGTTTTGATAATTTCATGCCATGAAATTGAGGTAAAATTTTTTGACAGTAACGCTACCGCATAAATTATATCTGCACTGTTGTTGGAAGGTTAGTCATAACACATAGGTCGTGTAACATTTCTGCTCACCATGCATCATGCCATGATATATTCAATAATAACAACCCGTCGAACCAACAAACTTGATCCCGACATAAATTAAAATATATTATTCACAAAGCTATCGATGTTGTGCAGAAACATAAAAATTGAAAACAAATAGTTTTTCAGTTTCATCCTCAATGATTCTGGCGAACCATTTTAATCGAAAATGATATACAATATTCATTGCCTCATTTTCAACATTTTAATAACAAAAGCATGTTTACAAAGGAAGAAATATGCATCTCGATTATGAATAACTTATACAAAAGAACAGAGTTGCCATGATGTTTAAAGCGACTTGATTCTCAGGTGCATGTTAATTAAAATTTGTTCAACCTACTTTGAGAGTTAAAAAATGTATTGCACATAATTCATCAAACCGAAGACAACGTGTACTTTCCTGCAGAAATTGCATTTTGTTACACAAATATGAAATGTCATCAAAATGTCGGACGGGGGAGAAAAGTTTTGATGCATGAGGAATTTTTATGTACTCTCTGTCTGAAGCGAACTTTCACTTGTACGAAAAAAAATATATATAACATGTATGAAAATTTCAAATAAACTTTCAAATGAACAGAATATGCTTTTCAACAAGCTTTTCAATGATATCATAATCATACAGAACAATTGAATGCCGTCTATATAATTTTAAATTATTGTCCACCGTAACTGCAAAGTGCATACAAAACATGATGTCACGTACCATTGTTTATCGAAATCTTAATGTAGATTTACCTCGAGTACGGTGACCATGACCACGAAAGAATAAGGAAACTGAGATTTCACAGAGCAAACTGCACTTGCTCCATCTCGTAATTTCAGCACTTTGATTAGCTCAAATAGTACCCTTATCCCCTCGTGACCATTCTCTCTTGACCGTGCTGTTTCATGAAACGGAGACTTTAATATAAAAATGATAACAATCTTTGGTGTTTTAAAAGTATATGAGATGTTATTAAAATATGGCCATCAGACAAAAGAATAAAAGAGAAGACACGACGGATCACAACGTTTATTATAATTTGTTACCCTTGAGACATCCAAAATTCGACCTTTTGTATAAAAAATTTTATATTGAAAAAAAAAAACAATTGATGTCAGATTTGATGAATAAACCATTTTAATTTTCTTTATTACATGATAGACTGAAAATTTGAATTTGTAATAAATCCGAAAATGAAGAGTGAATAAATAATGATGATGAAAATGAAGCTCACATGGCGTTTTTGCACTTGGCCGTCTGGTTCGTTTCGGTCAGATGTTGGTTGGAAGTATATATATCCGGCTCGAGAGGCGACGAATGAGGCCAATGTGCCAGATCGTCCGCGTGCTCACCTGTACTGGAATGTTGG
The DNA here is from genome assembly GCA_030523145.1 of Trissolcus brochymenae. NCBI lineage: Eukaryota > Metazoa > Arthropoda > Insecta > Hymenoptera > Scelionidae > Trissolcus > Trissolcus brochymenae. The sequence continues at coordinate 8,219 of JAQQRF010000945.1, forward strand.
AATTCCTGGTGCTCTGACGCACTGCCTACACCACTTTCCGACCCGCAAGAACTCACGGGAGCGTCCGGTTTTTAATCCAGAATGAGTATGATCGGTTGAATCAAAGACCGGTGATTCATGCTAACATTCGCCTCGCGTTTGGTAAAGCATCTCGCAATTAGACTGCCGTTAGACCCGTTTCCGCACAATTAAATCCTATACATGGTAACAAGAAGATTGTTACTGATAGAAATGATGTATTTTAAGGAATAAAATTTTTCATCCTAAACGATTTTCTTTTTCTTTTTTTTTTTTTTGTTTGTTCGTTCGTTCGTTTTATAATTAATATTCATCATGGGTTATTCACTGCGATACAAAAGAGCTCTTAATCTCTTCGACTTGCTAATTTGATCTCCCCCGTGACTCGAGGTAAGTGTTATTGTCTTTTGAACATTAAAAGTATGAAATTAGCATTGCAAATAGCTTCGAAAAATCTATACGTTTCAATTTAATTTACGTGATAAAATGATCGAGATCTTGTAATCAAATCTAATCCCTCTACTAGCAAAAAAAAGCGCCGATCACGCTTGGCGATTAAATTCAGTGCAAAACAAACAAGAGTTTAATGCTCGGTGTTTATCCTCTAATTATGATCAGACACCTGTTTTTTTTTTGTCTGGGGAAAATGCAACTCACACCATTGTTCAAATTGTTCCAGTTTTTTTTATTTGTAATTTAAATCATTTTTATAAACAATATAACAATTTTCATATAAATAAGGTGTTGGAAGTTTTGTAGGGAAATTGAAACACGACTTTCCGCGGTGAAACTTATGGGTTCAAAGCGTTGAATTTATAGTCAAGTGTCATTCATCTATTTGCATATCTTTATTTTCTTTTTTCTTCTGAGTCGCATTATGGGATTATGTATAGAAGTCCATGCAGTGTGGATTTTAAAGAAGAAAAACAAACATAGCGGTAAAATGAAATACTCATCGATACATTCATGGAGCCGAATAGAGTAAGCGGTACATCAGCATCGGACTTATCTTTTATACCGGACGAACTACTATGAGCCAGCGCAGTGACTGATGATTCTGGATCCTCCTTCCCATTTGTATTCCTAGTTCCTGTATGACGCTTTGTTCAAGTCATTTGTTTGAAAAAGAAAACCAATTTGAATCGTCGAAGCCCGAACCAAAATTACATCTGTTTTTACTTACATTTTTATTTTTCAACTTAAAAATGTGAAACAAAGATATATGTTTGAAATTATTCAACAACGACCAAACAAATGAACCAGTGAAAAGTAATTTAGAAAAAAGTTTTTCCTTTCAAAGTGTATAAATGTTTCTGAAAACAGAGCTTGGCGTGTATTCTTTCGGTTCGATAATTCAAAGTCCGTATCTTTCATTTTTACTTCAAATCTTTTTGTCACCTGCGATATCGTTTTATCAATTGTATATCAACTTTGTGAAGGCCTATTGATCCGCAGTGCTCAATATCTGAAAATAAAAGTCTGAGAATAAAAGTTTTGTTTGTAAAATTATTTGAAAACAAAATTGTATCAGTTGAATAATCCGAAATGATTCAGTTTCAATCTCAACTCGCGGAACTGAAAAATTTAATTCAAATTGGATTTTTCAGTAGTTAAAACAAAGTACAATTGTTTATAAAATTTTTATTCTTCTGAACTATAAAAATTACAGGAAGTTGATTCAAACTTTTGAGTAACAAAACTCATCGCAAATTTTGCTAATTGGAGTCGCTGAGTTATCTGAAGTACGGCCCTGAGAAAGTCGGCTCGAGAAAACTTGAGGTTCTCGATCTCGTCTCTGGCAGTTCTCCTTGCGCCTGCGTGATTTGCGCTCGATCGGCCGGAGCTCGCAGGTCTGTCACACACTTGAAGAATTATCGAGTATAAAAATCGTGCGTGCGAATCAACAGGTGTCGCATGCCAATTCGCGAGTGACAACTGACCGCAGCTTCTGCTCGTTGTGAAAGAGAGAAATTTCTGGAAAAAAAAAAATATATCGTTCAGTTTTTCAGTGATAAGTTCAAGTGTGTGCACGTGAGACTTGACAGTTGTTGAACTTTGACGTTTGGTCGACGACGGATATACCGGTTTTGGATGCTGTTTGTTTACAAGAATTCGACACAATTTTTTAGGTGAATGTTAATGAACATGAAAACAAATTTAAAAAAAATCGACCTTAAAAAGTTTTTTTTTTATTCAACTTTAGCTGAAGATTGGATGAATACATTTGTATGTTAATTAATCGAAAGGAAAATATAGTTTGAAAAATCCCTGAAGCTATCAAGATAAAGAAAATTTTCATCGATTAGATCTGCGCGACTGCAAATTCTTTGCATTTTATAAGAATAAATTTTACGACAAATTGCAAATAACATTTTGTTCCTTTTTCATTGGCAAAGTTTATTTTTAAATTGAAATCATGATAATGATTACAATGTCTAAAGACCTATTTTGCAAATAATTCCTAACATTAAAGTCATAAACTTGTAGAATTAATTTGACAATATATATGAATGACAATTCGCTTTCCATAATTATGTTCAGTTTACACGCAGATCATTCACACTAAAGAGCGTTGACTCTTGAAAATTGTTCGACAATGGTTCGTGTGAATTGTGCATATAAATGATTATAAATATGCAATGAAAACAAAAAAAAGTCCGCGCCTTCCAAGGAGACAAACAGTTGACGCAAAAAATTGCTCCGTTTGTGTAAACGCGAACCAAATGAATAATTCAAGCTGCTCTTCCTCGGCGGAACAATTTTCTCCCGAGGCGCGTGTTTTTTCCTGAATTTACTTTCATTTTTCCATTACATAAGTCCAGAGCACGAAGAAATGACATATTTGTAAACAATGTGTATACTGATGCGCCCAGGGAGAGTCCGCAAATGAGAGTGAAAATATTTGCGCGACGATTTCTTTGCGTGCGATTTTTCTCTCTTTGATCCAGCCAATTGATAGAATAAACAATCACCGCATTCCAAGCGGCGATACGAATTATTTTCAATCTCATTATTTGCTGTACTTAATTGCGCACAATTGAAACATGTTTTTAAATTTTTAATTAAAGAAGAACTCATTAATAACGAAAATATAGGTGAGACAAAATAAAATTTCAGAAAATAATAGTCAATTGTCAAGGCTAAAAGTGTCGACCGATAAATCTGATAAGTCATAAAAATTCTTTGTCCCAATGAGCACACAAATGATTGAACTATGTTTTGAAATCAAAATCCAGTCATGTATGGGTGCAGAAACAAAAGGACGCGTGTGCCACGTGTTAATTGAATTTCACTTCGTGTACGCATTTGATATTCTTTGTGAAAAAAAAAAAGTTCTTCCTTTGGTCAAAAAGAAAGTATCGCGGAACTTGGGAAATCCGATTTGGCAAACCTTGAAATCAGCAACACGTAACTGATGAAGCATCTGCATTACAATTAAAAAATTTAATTGCATCATCGATAACGTATTTAAACATAGAACACGCTCTAATCCGTACAAAAAAAAGGCGTAAACATGGCAATTAAGATCGTTCGCGTTCCAGCAGGTTACTATAAAGCTGTGTCTGAAATGAGTCTGGGACAATGGATGGAGAAAACATGGATTCTCAAGAACTAGAACTTTTTTAAAAGCGCTTTTTAAATGTTGCTCGAAAAAATATTAATTCTAGTTGCAAAACTAACGTGAGTTTTACAACTCGTTTAAAGTCCGGGACAGTTGATTGTAAAGTGATAAAATTGTTTTATCGATATTCTCAAAAGTCATAACTCGATTCTAATTAACCCGTAATTTTTTCCTATTGATAGTTTTCTTTTAAAAAAATGTATCCATAATTGTTTAGCTGAAAAATAATTTTGTAACATTTCTATTCACAAGGCTGAGATGTATGATTTATAAATTTAGGATTGAAAAGAAACTAAAAACTTAGATATACATTTTTAGAACTTTGAAGTTTTAGAAGTTTTGTAATTATTTTTGTCATTGTCATTAAGGTCTCGGATTTAAAGATTGAACGTTTGAGTGAAGAGATAAGATTGATCTTTATCGCAATATCGACTGGCTGTTTATTGCAACGGTGTCAAAGAAATGTAATGAACCGATCTAGATTCGAACTTTGTAGGTACAATGAGAAAGTACAATTAATTGTGGAAAATATCGAAAAGTCAGTGATAAATGAATTAAATCGCTAGTTTTCCGTACTTTCAAATGCCCAATTAGAGATGAAAGTAAAGCAGATTTTTACTCTAGGAAAAGACTTTACGTTGTGTCAAGAATGTTTTTATCGAATTTTAAAATTGATGTCGATATACTTTATTCCAGTAGAAAATAGATTTACTTCACTTTTTTTTGTTATGAAGAATAAAATCAATGAACTTGTTGAATCAATTGAACAAAATTATAAATTGCCGATTTATTGAATTAATCACCCGCTGAACAACTGCAAAATGTTCAACAGTCTGACTTCGAAATGTCTATTACAAAAAGGTTTTAATTAGTCCTTCACACAATGTGTATGTCATAATTACTTCACACTATAAACTCCTATCATTTTTATTCACCAGATCATTGCTAAACGTTCATGTTGATCTGACAATCAACTTTTTTATTCGCTTTCCAGGTTGCGATTTTCACGTCACATTCTAACAATAGAATTGCTTCATAATCTTAATCTAGCTATTATATCAAAATGATTAACTGGACATGAAAATAAATTTTTAAGGGATATAAAAAAAGGTGAATGAAGAAAAAATTCATGATAACAACTTCAATGAACGAACGTTTTCATAGTTAACGAAATCATATTTATAATTCAATTAATAAACAATGTGTTGTATCAACTAAAATCATTAGGTTTCAACTTCAAATTTATTATTAATCGTCAAATTAACAAAACAAATTAATTGGATAAAATAACTCAATTACTCGGCTCTTTTTAAACAATTTTTTTCCAACATTTTCAATATTCCTGTCACAAAAATTGGAGCCTTTTCAATCGCGGTCTGATAAAAAGAACGGATTCGAAAAAGTTATTCATCGTGCGAACTCAGCGTCGGCTAATATGTCTGACGTTTCTTTCAATATTACAGATCAGGTGTAATGAGAACCGATCGGAACACAAAGGCATGAAAGCGACGATGACAGAAGCACGAGTCAGCGTGCCAACTGATAATGGCCCGGGGATAAGATGAAATCGCCGCGGAAAATGATCAGCTCGTCGGCGCCTAATCGCAGCTTTTTGTACGGCAATCGCGACAGCCTGAAGATCTCCGATAAGCTTGTGTACGCGACGCTCGACTGCCTCGCGCTCAAAGGAGCCACGTTGCCGTTACAATTGCTGCCAATTGACGACAATGAAATCGCCAATGCAAACGAGCCTGACAAGAGGGAGAGGAAAATCGTCCGTTGCAAGAGCTCGCCGCGCAGGCCAAGTTTCAAGGTGAGCGCACGATTCGGGTATTCCCCTCCACTAACCAGGAATGCCAATCCACTTACTCCTCAAAAATTCCTTCTTCTCCCATAAGAGAAAAAGAGAACGAGCGAAACAAATCGTTCGAGTAAACGATTGCCGATCCAACGAGCTTTTAATAACTCCTTAATTGTAGTTTCTAGTTTCTAGATGCAAATCTTAATTAGCGTTTAAAAAAAACTGCGAACAATGACTTATCGAACTCATGCATCTGGATCTGTGCGATCTGAGTGTAGATCTTTGGTGTCAATTACACGACCGATTTTTCTGAATTAAAAAAAGTAATGAAATCTGTTACCAGCGATCTATCATGAATTTAAAAACCATCCATCATTAGTTTTCCAGATCTTTTTAAGGAGAACGTTTTTTTTTTCCATCGCTCATAATTGATCCATCCTACCAGAGCCGCGAATCTGAACGTAACTTAGGTCGATATTGAAAAAGACATTAAAATCAAATTAGAGATTTATTTATTGTCTCTCTACTGGGTCTAATTCATTTAAATCCATCAGTGCTGTTTTGATGGCCGGACTGTCTGACTATCGGATCGCAAGTGAATTTTTGAAGAAAAATTTTCAAGGATTTTATTTCGGATGAAAAATATCTCGTAACGTTGTGATAGTGATGAATGGCTGCTTGTTCTGGGTGAGAAATGATGGGGGTTTACGGTGTGAAAAAGAAAATTGTGCTTAGTCGTGACTATTAAAATCGATACCAAGCAAAGAACGATTTTAATGGACAACTGACGCGGAACGGTAACTACATCAGCCGCGGTATCGTGCCCCGTTATAGGAACAAACACACTCGTTTCCCAGTCTAACAATAAGTATGACTGCTAACGGTACACACGTGTGCGCGACCATGCAAACTTCGTTATCGTGACGATTTATTTAATTTCGCGTATTCCTCGCATCAAAGCGCTGGTAATGGGCATCGCGAACAATTGCACCAGCCTAACGTGATTTTGCGAATCATTTGTATGTGCGAGACGTTGTCATGAGTTGAGAAAACGGGTGCAAGAAAAATGGCCCGGTATTTGGTTTTATAATGCTCGTAACGATGTTCTACCGTTTCACGCTGGAATGTCTATTGATATTTCGGTCTTTGTTTGGAAAAATTGTGGTTAGTCTTTGGAAAAAAAAAATATCCATCAATTTTTCATATCACAATATAATCTCATTAACAATTAATATTCAAACAAAATTACAGTCTTTCATTCAAAATAGATCTCGGACATTTTTTTTATTTCTGTCACAATTTCTTAATTGGGTCACTAATAATAGTTTCATAAAAATGACAATGATTTGATAATGGTGAATGGTTTTTCGTATACCTAAATGATATTGACAATCAATTTCCCATACTTTTCCATGAACGATAGTTAAATTTTTGATCTATAACAATACTGTTCACGTAATGCTTTAAAGAAATAGTTGGTTTTATCGATGATTTTTTTCCGAATTGATAAGATAATAAAAACCGACTTTAAATGCTTCACTTTCCTTTTTTTTTTTTTTTCATTCGACTTCAAACATCAACAATTTACATCATGAAAATTTAATACAAGGATTTAAAGCACGCCAATTTGTAATGTTTGTTTTTTTTTTCGTCTCAGCGACGCGAGCATCGGGCAATTTCTTTTTTCCCTACATTTCATATAATTATGTAACGTGGTAATAACAGAATGCAACGAGGGAATTTCATAACCGCGCATGAGAAAGACACTTGCGGGATAATGAAAAGGCGCACATCGCATAAGTGGACGTGAGAATCACGGAAACCAGCCGAAACTTTTGTATGAATGAAATATCATCCGAGACAATAATGCAACATAGTTAACAGAACAGCGCCATTGCGCAATCGCGTATCGCGCCTTGTCATTAATTATGGAATCATTATATACCCGCGTACGATTTTCATCATAAATTGTGCAACGGGGCGAGGCAATTGGAAAGAATATGTCGCGGACGACAAGTTACACGGTTAATCCATTTGAAGCGAAATTAAAGAGACACGTCGAGAATAGTCTCCGGGTCAAAGCTTAATTAATCCCTATATTCAAGAGCAACTGGAATATCTCGGGTCCACAAGTACATTGAAAGATACTTATCTGGACGCACGGTTTTACTCGTGCCAATTAATTTGTCCCCGCGAATTGACTAAGTTGTTTTATCAATTTGGACCGAACAAAAGTCATCAATGTTTTTGTTTGACTTTATATTTGTCGTGTCTGCAAACTTGTTCATATTATCTTATCAGAATAAGAGAATTGAAACATTGTTAAATGTTGATGATTGAATTGTCATGGCACCGATCTTGTTTGCGGGTGGTCATTAATTTTTAATCTGGTTACAGGTCCCGCCCCCGGGGAGCACCCAATACAAAAAAGCGCGACCAAAGATCAGCCACACGAAAGCGGAGAGTTTCGAGAGAAGAGAGTGTGCTGCGGTTGGGAATTCCGGGTGTGCTCGCAAAGTGCATCGCAAAACCCAAAGGCCTTCAAACAGCAACGAGCAGTCGAAACGCAAACAACCAAATGGCAAAGTTGAAAGCGTCCCGAAGACCCTGGCGATGGCATTCGACTCATTGAGATGTTCCGGGGAAGAAAAGACTGACACAACGAATGACATCGGGTCGCCAATAAACAATCAGTTGCGGTCGCAGTCGCTTTGTCAGCTCGATTACGTGGACTCGGTGCAAAGTATCCACAAGGTCTCGAGCATCGACCAGTTTGACAACGTCGAGAAGAAACAGAAGAGGAAGAAGGAGTTTGGATTTGCGAGAAATGTTCTGCACTATGTTCCGATTTCGAGCCACGTGCAAAAGTACCGTAGCTTGGCGAAAAAGTCGTCGGAGATATTCAAGTCGAGCGAGCACAAGTTGACCAGGACCAATCCACCTGGCTCGAGGGATGATGTGAGGAATCTGACGATCTCAACTCCGTCAAATTTCGTTCACGTTGCTTCTGCCACGTCACCCAAATTGATTACGGTTGAGGCCAGGAGGGACACAAACCAAGTGGTCATTTATCACCAACAGAAATTTGCTGATTTGCGTTCGCACGAAAATCCCGAGGAAAAGTCCGACGATGAAAGTGGGAACAAAAATTGCTCGTTCTTGTATGGTGAGTTGTTGTTTTTTTCTTTTTTTTTCAGATTGAATTTTTTTTTTTCTTTTGGAAAATGTGTAATGTTAATTAAATGTTTTCAGGTACGCGAAACCTTTTGGGCGAAATTGACAACACCGGTTATGTGGCGATAAAAACGAAACCTGCGAAGCAACCGGAGAAAGCAGCCGGCACGGAAAAAAATGAGGAATGGAAAACTAGCGCAATTGAGGTCGTCGAGGAGAACGGTTCAGCGATCAAAATTTCGTCGCCGGTGGAACGACCGGCGAATAGCAGCTTCTTGTGGAGCATCAGCCAAACAAAAGTTCCGATTCAAAGATTTAACGACGATTCTTTGAAGGAGAACGACGATATTTACGATGATGTCGGAGGCTACGACGAGGTATAAAAAATGCAGACAAAACGTCGTCAAATTTATTTTAGTGACGAGCAAATATTTAGAGGAGGAAGCTTTGTTTCCGTACAAACAGTTCCGTGGATTGCACTTCTTGTTTGAATCTGTTGCAACAGCGCCAGCCTTAATACGGACAATTAAAATGATCCAAAATGTCGCAATTCTTTTAAATGTCGTTTACCAATAACGATACAGTAATCTTGTACTTCACGCCATTGTTATAAGTTTTAACATCAACTCTCGATCGTCAGAATCAAATTTCACTTATCTCGGTGTTTATACACACGTCAGCAGGTTGAACATTACAAAACGTCGCTCACGAGTTCCTTGGAATGAAAATCTCTTTTTTTATCTCCATCCAAGTTTGCACAATTCTCCTTGAGGTTGACATTTTCATAAATAAAATTTAATAACAAAATAAATGAGGAATGAAAGCTTATTGAAAAAGAATGTTATTAAAAAAACTCTTAGTTGTTTCGTTATCTTTTTTTTTTTCATATAAATAATATTTTATTGAAATAAAGAGCGAAGGAATCTGTCGTTTAGTTAATTATCTTCTTTGTTAATTTGTAATATTTCATTTCTTTTCAGAGTGTTTATGACGACGTTGGTCCGTCAATGAAATTGGAACAAGAGTCGAACTGTCTTTTCGATGACGAAGACTACGATGAGGTCATGCCAGCTGGTTACAACCCAATTAATGAACAACCGTCTGCTTATGCCGCAGACAGAAACGATATTCTAGAAGCAAGCAAAAGTCGAATACCGTCTAAAGAAAATGATCACTGTAAAAACCGGAACGATGACGACTCCCTGAATGATTATTATTTGCCAACGACTCAAGGGAACGTTAACGTTTGCATAGATAGCGAAAAAGGTAAAGAAGACGTCGGCGAGGATTCTCTGTACGACGATGTTGACCTTCAGAGCCAGGATCGCATAAATAGCCTCTACGGTGGATCCATAGTTATCGAAGAAACGGAATTGGCGAACTTTAAAATCTCCTTGTAAGTTTTCTCTTTGTAACGGGAGACAAAAGAAATTGAATAGTAAGAAATTTGATCATAGGAAGTTTTTCAATTAAATAAATATGGAACTTGGAAATCTTATATCTTTTATGGACAAAACAAAAGAGATATGATAGAAAGTAAATTAAAAAGCGAGTAACCGGAAGATTTAAATTAATCATATCAATAATTGCGGAAGATTCACGTGAGCTGAAAACTGAGTTTTTTTTTGCTCGCCCTTATATATTCAACATTTGAAAAAAAAAAAAATGAAATTCTTTCAAGTAACGAAATGTAAAGGATACAATTTTAAAGTGATACTCTTCATTTCAGATCGAGTTATAACGTCGATCAAATTTCACCGTGCGATCAATCGTCGGTAAAGCAAGTGTCACTGCATCAGAGAAGACAACCATCTATACTTTCAATGAAAAGCTTTTCAAGCCTTTCAACTGTCGAAGATCCAGAAAACAGCGGTAAGAAAATGGAACTTGACATTATTCTGTATTTATTCTGTAATTTCCTTACTTGCTTTTTTTTTTTTTTTTCTAATGGATGCAACTTTACTGAAAATAAATTCATCACGAACTTCTATTGATTTCATTAAAAAAGTGGAACGCGCATAAAAATGATGTGAAAATAAAATCTATGAATCCATCATAACTATATATAATCAAGGAGAACGCATTCCGTGTATTGTTTCCTAAGGGAGACAATTACAACCGAATAGGGACAAGCCAACATTGAGTTAATCGGCAGCCATAAATTATGCAAAAGAACGCAAAGACGCGATAAATTAACATATGAAAAACATCAACCATTCAACTGTCACACAATTCATCACGAATATATATGCCACTCTACAAGGAGTTCACAACTTTATGGTACTGAAAACGTTTGTCATGATCTCCATTGAACCGCAAAAACGAGCCGAGTTTGCGCGCAAACAAAAAGCGACGACTCAAGTTGTGAGAGTGATATTTTTATTTAACCACCAGATTACGAGGATCGGTCCCACCCGATGATCCTGCGGAGGAAAGTCAGTCTCACAATAAGCATGAATGTTTCTGCCTATTCGCACGTAAAGAACATTAAAACTGCGATGCCGTAATCGTGAAATTCACATGGAGATATGCCAGACACGGAAAATATTGTTCCATCAAGTTGGACATGATACGAAGTTTCCAACGTTTTCCATACTTTTTTTTATGATCTAGCACACACTCGCTAGGTACGTTTTTTTTAATTACTATGCTGGCTTTGTTTTTAGTTTGCTTATCAAATGTTTAATTAAACTTTGTAAAATCGTGAAAGTTAATTAATTCGGCCAATGAAAATGGCTGTTACATTCTGATCTGGCGGAAAATAACCATTTGACCATTAAAACAAATGTGAATGGCATAAACATTAAATTTGTGCGCTATCATCATGTGTTCTCACACAATTCGCAGAATTATAATAATTCATTCGAATAATTATGATAGAATTGAGAGAAAATGACGTGCTTTACCTGGTAATTTTATTGTTTACTTCGAATTTACAAATGCAACAACATCTCTCCCCCCCTGCCTACGACCGGGGTAGTTGCAAATAATTGACTTGCAAAAATGTTGTTACATAATTGTCAATATTTTAAAAGTAGGTCGACATTTCCTGCACGATTCTTATGGCGGAATCTTTCGTTACATCGTAACATTTTCTTACATTGAAAAAAAAAAGTGTCTATCAATCAAAGATGAATTTTATCTGCTATACATAATAACAACTCAAAGATATCTCTGCAATTCGTTGGAATAAAAAAAAATAATTTCTAGATTACTAAGAAATTGAGATCAATTTCTTTTGATATCATACAATTTTCACTTGTTCAGATGATAAAGCAATTCATAATACAAATTTCAAACATGTTTATAAAATTGAAACTGTGCACGATAAGAGTTGCAGACAGTTAGTCGCGTGTGTTACATTAAGGATGTTATGAAATGATTTTAATTTGCCTCGGTCCTATTTTGATTTTCAACTGTGGTTGTATTTGTGAAACGAAAAACACGCTGGTTTATGTAATTCGTGTGAATGTAAATATGGCTATAGCAATTTAATTTCTTAATGTCATAGGATGGGGAAAGAAATACAAAAAATTTCAGAACCAAACAAACAGCAAAGAATATATAATTTGTATGAAATGTTGATACTTATTTTTTACTGGGAGATAAGATTAATTTAACAGCAACTTCAGATCAAATTAAAGAGGCACTAATTCTGAAACAACTCCAATTTTCAGCTCACAGTTAAATATTTATGAGTAAATAACTTTCTAGAAGAATAATTTAAACGAACATTCCAAGTGCAGCACAGTGACGAATTAAATTTACCAGATGTGCCGAAGCACTGAAGAATATTTGCAAAAGAATCGGCATTAATTTTGTACAAACATTTTCATGAAAAAATTATCATAACGAAATCATAAAATTCAAATATGTTTAATCAAATTTCTCCGACGGCGTTACTTAATTGTTGTCGAGTTACATAAAAATTCAAAACTTGTCTACGGAAGTTGCAATGATCGTTAAACAAAAATTT
>JAQQRF010000946.1:0-30707 GCA_030523145.1 Trissolcus brochymenae
GAGGAAATGATTTATATAAAAAAATGCAACAACCGACAATTATAATAAACTTTTTGTTTTTGTTTAATTTATCTAAAAAATTGCCATTTTTTCAGACAAACCGCCCCCCTTGAACCTCTCCAAGGGTTCAAAGAAAGAAAAAAAAAAGGGGGGAGATCGACTGCATACACTCCTTCAGGTTCGACGTAACTTGCACGACCTGACTTCACCCTGTTTGTCAAAACGCAACGTGACCTTGCCCAGATGACACCAATGGTGCCACGCATCGCGTGCATTGATCTTTGCCCGTGGCACTTGGATCTCCTGTCCAAAGCAGTGGACCAACTTAATCTTGGCTTCGTCTATTGGTGCCAAAGGCTCGGGTACCCCTGTGTTGGCTGGCCATTTGCGCTTGAGACCCTTGATTGGGAGGTTCACTCTCTCGATGCGAACGATTCTTGGGAGTAGTCGGTCATCAGGCTTTGTCCCTTTTGTCACCAGTGTCATCTTTGAAGGCTGGTTTGGGTAAAGCATGCCAGACAATGCTTCCAACCCAGCAACGAATAGCTTGTATGCTTCGGAGAGTTGCTTCACCAGTTCTTCATCAACATTGATTTGGAGTACGTCATCCATGCACTCCATGCTCTGTAAAGATACTCAGAAAAATAGTAAACGAATGAAGTTGAGTAACCACGGACGTCATGAGGGTTTGTCGAATAAAAGAAAAGACAAGGAAAATCAGCAATAATCCAATTTATTTCTATTTTTCCATTCTAGAAGAACCAGAAGTCCTCGTTCTCCTGAGCGCGCCATTGTCGAAGTCGTTGGAGAGCTTCCATCGAAGTGAATTCAAAGATGAACTCTTCTTTGTGCCCTTCTAACAACCATTGGGGAAACTCACACGTTGCATGTGAGTGTTTGCAGCACCAAAATTGGTTCGGTACGCGCAGGATCAGCACCTTTGCTACTTCATTGGCTTTGGGCCACATGTCAGGCCACAACCACTCCACGGAGTTGACATAGCTGGCTATTCTCATAATATCGCCGAATTTAGCGTAGGTTACTGGACGGTACATCTCCTGGACCTACAACCGAGCATCTGTCGATCAGCTCAAGCGACATCAGTTTTGTTCGGAGGGACTGAGCAACGGACACAGTTGATGAATGGGACGAGTTAGTGTGGTCTTTGGGGTGCGCAATTTCACAACGCGGACTCGGTCGTCTGAACCCGGGTAAACTTCCAACACGCGCGCTATGGGCCAATGCCCAGGTGGGCTTAAGGGTAGCCGAAGCAATACCAGATCTCCCACTCGAATGTTAGCGTTAGCGTGTTGCCACTTCCCTCGAGTTTGAAGTGAATTTAGATAGTCATGTTGCCAACCTTTCCAGGTTGTCTCTAAGTGTTGATGCCATTTCTTCCATCCCAACGAGACTGGCCCAATGGTTGCGAGTGGCTCAGCGTGGGGCGTACTATTCAACGACGATCCGACAAGAAAGTGACCAGGGGTCAAGATCTCTAAACTGTCGACGTCGTCGTGCATCGGGGATAACGGTCTTGACTTCAGGCAGGCTTCAATTCTACATGCGATAGTAGTTAATTCTTCATATGTGGGTGTTTGACGATGTAATGTTCTCTTCAAGTGGTGCTTTAATGACTTTACACCGGCTTCCCACAAACCGCCGAAGTGTGGCACGGCTGGAGGTATGAATATCCACGATAAACCTTTGACGACATAATAATTAATAATATCTGCATTCATGCTAATGCTTTTGATCAAATCCCGAATTTCGGATTCTACTTCAGAAAGCGCGTAGCAGATAAGCCCCACTACTCGGACGCTATGTTTTGCAGAATCGATGCGTGCTCGGAAATTCGAGCGAGTATATTTCTGAATTAAATCTATTTTATTTTTCAGGGCCGAAATATTTTCTTTTTTCTCCCGTTCCTTATCGATGTTGAGGAAATGATTTATATAAAAAAATGCAACAACCGACAATTATAATAAACTTTTTGTTTTTGTTTAATTTATCTAAAAAATTGCCATTTTTTCAGACAAATGCTGCATATATACTGCGTACCAAAAATGTTCAATCAATCAATATATTTTCATAGGAGATTACATTTCATTGAAAAAGAAATATACAGTTACAAAGTACCTTTATAATATATAAATAATTACTATTTAAGTGACGGAAATTATACAAATAAAGAAATAATCACAGAATCCACGCAAAATATAAAGAGAAAATAAAAGTAAATCAGAAAATTAATAAAGTAAAGCAGGAAAATCATTTTTATCATAAGTTATTACATTCTCATAAAGCTCATTGGTTTAATATAAAGGAACAAAGTCTGAGGCTGTTTGCAATATAAAAATAAACATTTTTGACTATTGGAAATGTACTTATAAAAAAACTGTCGCGGAGATGATCAGATGATCCGGGAATACAAAGTAGGGACAGATAGGTTTGCCAATGATTATCATAAAGGAGACATTTTAACAGAAAGTGTTTTTTCCATTTTCCAGTAACTGATAAATTACACATAGTGCAGAAAGCGTTTTGATCTATAATATATGTGATGTTTTTAATACTAAAGCGCAGGTAAAATTTAGTTGCTAAACTCAACTAGGCCAATATATTAATAACGTGGTTTTTTTATCGTTCTAGTAACTTGGAAGCCGTGCTTTTATTTAGTGAACGTAGAGGTTTGCAAATCAAAGACTTTGACTCGCTGAAGGCAATGAGATCCAAGGTTATGAGATTCGAAGATATGTCATGTCAATTTTTTCCAAGAGTCTACGAAATTGAGCGATCCAGTTATACGTCGGGTTTACATTTACATTTTCGCATAATTAAAATATGCGTTTAAGGCATATCTTGTTCAGACGAGACTCATTCATTTCAAGCACCCGAACTATCCAATTGAACGCGGTTTAAAAGACTTGACCAGTCCAAATGAAAGTTTGACCAGTCCAAGTTCTACGCGTAGTGAAGCGTTATGAGTGGAACGTGTAAGACAGAAGAGACGCTTAAGATACTCGGAGTAGATCAGTTTCATTTTTTTCAAATAACACAAATCCCATATTTGGGAGGTGTATAGTAAAGTCGGTGCTATAACGCTATTCAGTAATTTGATTTTTTCTGCCAGAGAGTCGGCTTTACATTGCTTCAAAGTTTGCAGGGCAACACCGATGCGAGTCTTTCTGATTGCATCATTTGTAGCTGATAGTCCCATTGAGAATCTTGAAAATTTCGAGTTTTTGATCTCGGTATTCAAAACTAAGCCATTTCTACGAAAGTCAATTATTTTTGTTTTAGCCATGTTAATTGTCAAATTATTCAGTGCACAATATTCTTCTATCGTGGTGATCAGTTTGTTAAGTCCGACTGGAGAGATTGCGAGTGTGACTGCATCATCTGCAAAAAGCTTAAGTAAAAGATCAGCATGACCATTTATGTTTATGTCCAATAGGTTTTTTATTTCTCAGATATATCTTAAAATCACAGATGAATAACAAAAATAAAAGTGGGCTTAAAGTCTTGTCCTGAAAAACACCTTCGGTAACATTGATTTTGTTTGTTTATACGCCTTTGAATTTGGCAGTAAAAAACACGTGGTCATATATTGATTTAAGGATGCGAATATACTTTGAACTGGCCCGGAAATGAAAGAATTTTTGTAGATAAGGAGTGTAGGGAGTGTTAAATCGAGTCAAAAGCACGGCGAGAATCTATAAATTAAGCGTATCTATGGATCGTATGTATGGATCACAGATTGCAAAATGTATATATAATCTGTACAACTACGTGTACTCCAAAAACCGTTTGTGTTTCTTTAAAAATGTTTGAATTTTCTGCCCAAGAGGCTAATCAAGTATATAACATTTGAGTAGAAATTTCCAAGAGATTGTTACAGAGAGCGATCCCTCGGTAATTTGTCGGATTATTTCTGTTGCCTTTTATGAAAACAATAAAAGTGACGATGCTGACCAGGCAGCTGATGGGTGTGAGTTTGTCACTAAATGAGAAACGACCAAGAACCCGTTGTGCCCGTAAAGCGCACTAAGCAATCAGGTTCTTCCATTCACTAAACTCTAGGCTGTTGTTAACTACGAAAGTTTGTAACGTTTTATAAGGTCTTAAAAGGAAGAAGGCAATAAAGGTTAAAATGGACCTAGGTGTGTCGAATCGAATCAACGGAGCGCCGTTTGTCGTTGACGATTTGATTTAGTACCAACACTCGCTGTTTTGCCTTGATCCCTGGCCTGGCGTACTGATTTACGTAGTTTAACGTTCAGTTATTGTACTTCTGGTGTTATGTCTGTCTTGGTTATGATGTTTTTTGGTGCGGTGTTTTTTTGAGCTGTTTTGTATTCCTATGATTTCATTTCAGCTCGTATCACCATCCGTGTATCCGGTCTAAATATAATGTCTGCATTGTTGACAACGTCGTCCCTGTCAAAGTATCTCTTCATGAAGACAGCGACATCTGACATCAGGTCATCAGATTGGGAAGTGTATCCTTTTATCACCAAGTATAGTTTCCACTTTCCATTTTCCGCTTGCTCCAGTTGTTTGAAATATCTTGTCATTTTTTATATATTCCTCAATGGTTTTCTGACGTTGAAAAGGTTTGGTTTTCTGCGTTTGACATGCGTTTTTGAAGTTCTTCCAGTCGCATGTTTACATTAAGTTGGAATTCACTCCATTTGTAATCTCTATCTGAGAACTCTTTATGCATATCTGCGATTTGTTATCACAAGTTTGCTTGAGTTGCATTAGCTGATTTTTTATTATTTTTTTGGTGGGGGTGTTGACTGGTGTCTTGTTGTCGTCGCAGTTTACCATTTCATAAGAAGGGCGTTTGTTGTTTTCGTTGGGCGGTTGCTGAATCCAGAACTTATATTTGTAAAAAGTTGATCTATGCTTTAGTGCTTCTCTATACAAAAGAGAACGTGTGTCTGGTTGATCCCTAGGTGTCTGCGGAAGTGCAGGTGGATCTGACTTTTCTCTCAGTTGCTAAGCTGATGTTTTGGAGGACATAACCTCGAATCGTGGAGTCGTTTTCGCGGAACATCAAAGTTGTTGGAATACCGTGACAGATCACATCAAGGGGTTATTTTTGCTTACTGGCGGTGTATTTTACAGCTGATAGTTTCTCTACTCAAGTGTGCGAGTGAAATGTTTCTGTGTCACCGTAGAGCATGTGTCTCGTGTGCCTCTGAAGAAAAAGAAAAATAAAAAATTACAAGGAAGTACTATTTTTCACACTAGTGATTTATTGGATTGTTTTTTGAGTAACATTTCCGCTCTCTCCGTTTTTCCACAGCACCTTGTAAATAATGTCTCCTCGCTCGATGTCTGCAGTTGCCTCAATTCTCGTTTCTGGGCTCAGTACACAAGAAATCAATCTCAATCTATCAGATCTCAGGTACGTTCACTTATGAGGTTTCAGTAGTATTGCGTTTTGAAAAAATTGTAGCAAATCATCTTTATACACTCATCAAAACAATTAGCGCCCCCCTCCTTAAATTTGTGGCATTTTTAAAACTATCATAACTTTGACACATCTCATTAAAAAATAATTTTTTTTAATCCAAGCTTGAAACATCAACAGAAAGATTTTTTTTAACATTTTAACTTTGCATCAAATGGCACTGCTATTTAATGATTCGGTGGCAGAAATTTCGAGGGGGCGCGATAATTGTTTTGTGAAGTATACAACGTGCTAAATCAGAGCACATGTGTATCGGACAAGCTCTAAAGCTAACTCAAAAATGTCCGATGAGTTGGCGGCAAACTTTTTTTGATATAGATAGATAATAATAAATAATGTTGTTTATTGAGTATTTCCTTTTTTTCCTAATTTGTTTATTTTTCTTTTCAATTTTTAATCTTTCTTCTACCTTTTTTAAGTTTTTTTTACCCTTAGACTTTTTTTTATCATTTCAACCCTGCCCCGTTAAAAATTTTGGAAAAAAGGCGGAAACAGCGGCGATAATTTTTTTTATTATAGATCGATATAACTTATTGCTGCTTTTTATGAATATTTTACTTATAAAATATAATTTATTCTCTATTTCCATAACTTATATAATGATTAAATGAAAAAAATGAAAACCAGATATCGTACCTATTACATTGTATATTGTAGGAAATATATTTCACTCCTATTTCAAAATACATTTTCTTTCATACCTAAAAGCAGGTATATTTTTAGAATATGAATGAATTCATGTATAAAAATTTTGAATAAATTAAATTATTTTTTTCTAGGTGCTATCCTCTGTACACGTATAGTGCAAAGAAAGACTGGGAGAACAAAAGGATCAAGTACTTTTGGCCAAACAACGTTCTCACAGAAGACATGAAACGAGTCATCCATTTTAAACCAGTAGCTCATGATTTGTATGGAGCAAATATAATCGACATGAAAATTTAACAATGTGGACTGATCGTGGCTAAAAACAACAGTTGGCTCGCTTATAGTCCGGATGGAGTACTCATCAAAGATGATGAAGCCATTGCGTTACTGAAAGTCGAATGCTTGAAGATGGATAACAAAAGTGAGGAAACTCTGCTGAAAAAGTGCAATTTTCTACGGATACTTAAAGATCAATTAGTTATAAAAATGAAACGTGCGTATTACGCTCAAATTCAAGTTGGCATGTGGGTTTTGAATTTGACAGAATGTCACTTTGTTTTTTATTCCTGTAAATCGAACACTTTCCATATCATGCGTGTGAAATTCTTCTAATTCTAATTACTTTGAACGAATGATTCACGTCGCTTGTAAATATAAGAGATAAAAGCGTTATACAGTGAAGTAGATTGTAAACTGAACTAATATAATGATTATTTATTAAAATAATAAAAATTATTAAGACTGTTCAATAAATAGTATAATAGCATTCAGTAAGATCAATTTACATAAACTTATTGTCCTTCATTATTGGTGATCTAAAATTTGCAAAACCAGAGCAAATTATAAAAATGTTGTCGACATAAGATAATAAATTCCATTCTAAAGTGTTATTTAGTATAGAAAACAATCGGATGCGCTGATTCATTCATGCACTCTTGCTGCTGCGATTTTTCAATTGCTTTCAGCTTCTTCTTCCGAAAATTTATCATGGCAAAATGGTGGTCTTATCAGTTCGATGCAATGTTCTGCCCAGATTTCGGAAATGTGGAAATCCTTGTCGACCATGACTGCGTCCCTATTGCTGCGCAGAAATTTGATGACGTCACTCTGCTCAAAGATGGCCTTGTCAGATGCTCGTCCTCCATATAACTTGTTTACAAAAGTCAGCAATCCCTCAGGTGTACCTCCAGTCATGAACTTAATTGTATGTCTTGATTTTTACATTGAGTATAACTTGATGCGGCACTTCAGACATTTCGGTTTCTGTACAGGTATCTCTGTACAATCCATAACAGTTGTTGTGTTTTCGAATCCTTTAAAACAGTGTGGCAAGTTGTTCGCGATTACTTTATGGGCTGGATGGTTGTTGGTAGGGTCGTTGACAGTTTCTTTAGCGTGTCATAAAAACGTCTCGACAAGTTTACATCGATACTGAGCTGAAAAGTATTTGCAAGACCGCCAAAGACAAATCAAGTTTCAGTTTCATAGTCACCAAACGACTTGTTTTTGCGTAGACAATTGTGGCTTTTTTAACTGGATACAGTTCGTCAATTAGTCAAATTATTTCATTGAGAATTTCAAAATTCCTTATTACGCACAAAATTCTTGAATTTGCGTTCATTTTAATGACCAAAGTGAACGACACATGCAAATCCTCAGTATTCAATTGAATCGCGATACTATTTTGTAGAGTGCATTCGACGACTTTCGATTCAGTTCGAGCACACCCAGTTCGGACAAATGGTTCCCTAGTGCTCTGAAAATCGGTACACTTGAGCTACATTATTGGTTTAGAAGTTACGTCGAGCGTGTCGTCTGTTTTGTCAGTATTTTTGAAGTTCGAATTATAAAGTGTGTCAATAAACTTACGTACTTGGAATAAGGATTCTTATTCTCTTATTTCTGATAATTTTGCCAACAAAGAAAAAAAAAAGAAAATTAAACTATGAAGAAGCTTCATATCGGTATGGTCAAACAGCAACGTTTTTTCTTTTTTTAGATAAACTTATTTTCAATTTATTAAAAGTATAGTTTATAAAAAAAAATTATATTAATTAGGATGAACAAACACTTATAAACCAAAAACGAAATCATTAACTTAAAATCATTCACATGTCACAGATCTAATTGATTTAGTCAATCAGTTTTTTTTTGTAGGAACTCACCCTGATAGCAACTGGGGTAATTATGATGCTAAAATACGAACTTTAACATATATTTTTCAAATAAAATATATTTTTTATTGAATTAAACATACAGAGCTTGTCATCCAAATTTTAACTACATCCATACTGACAAGTAAGATATTGCGGCAAATAAAGGAATTATGATTTAACGCGTCAGTATTTTTGGTGTCATCCTAACAATCTAATTTCATTAAAAATTGAATCTTTGAAAATTCCAGCCCAGTTTTGCCCACTATCGACTTTGAATAATGGAATTTAGTGAACATTTTAATAAGTTTGGGTCAAAGTTCGTAAAATTGATCGTTAACATCTGTACAAACAATATTGTGAAGCTATCGATTAATTTTTCTTCATCATCAAATTTATTCTATGTGACATATAAAAATCTGACTTTGTAATGAGTTATCAAGGTGGTCAAATTAAATTTAAATAGAAATTCAATTCCAGAATGTTAGGATTTATTTTTTAGCTATTGACACCTCATAAATGAGAAGATAAATCATTATTACAAAAAAAAATAAAAAAAGTTTCAAAACTTCCTTAAAAATCCAAAGGAGAAATAAAATAAGTCTCGCCATTTAAACAGGCTACGGTTAGGAACCTCGAACAAAAAACCAAAAACTGCTGCCTTGAAGCAATTAGATGTGCGTCAAAGTTCATTGAGAGTGCTTCAATAAATTGTGTCGCAGGATCAATCGACACAGAAGATGGACCCCGTGTTGCCTTTAGCGATTTCCGATTTTTCTGTTTATTCTGGAACACGTTAAGATAAAGTTGAGCTCCAGGAATATAAGATAGGTCAGTGTCAAAACAAGGGTGTACTCAAATTAATTATCATTTGCATGGAGAAGATGGCAGAGCTCAGCAAGTTGCACCAAGAAATAGGAAAGCACCACAATGTTTTTCCGCACGAGACAAAAAAAAGTTAAATAAATGAGAGAGAAGCTGCCAACAAAATAAGTTGAGGTTTACACACCTTGTCTAGCCAAAGTGGTAGAAAGTCGAACAGCAGCTTCTGCTGCTGTATGCAGACATTGATGACAGCAGAAACTGCTGGAAACAAAAACTGCTGGAATCATTCAAAGCTATCAAGACCATTTTGCACTGAAATTCTAGTCGTTCTTCGGTAAAAGCTATGGAAAGACCAGGGATTACTCCGACGTCTTAATTCCGAGTTCCAATTGGAGAATTTTACACAGTCACCAACAAGTGCGCACGTATTGACATAGCGAACTTGAAATGAACATAGGTGAGGGGTAATCAAATCAGATATTGGCAGAGCAGCATGGCAAACATTTTAGTCATGGGTCGGTCAAGGACTGCAGTTCCTGTACAGAGTGGAAGAGTTCTTAACTATCTGTCTTAACTTATCTGTCATCCCCAAGATAACATGCAGATTCGACATGTGCATGAGGACAATTTGTCAGAGTTAGATGTTCTCCTGGGGAAGACGACATTTCAATTGATGTTGCAATGATCATACAAAGTCCAAGGGCCACCATGTTAAAAAAGTTTCCAATTGCTAGCAACACAGTAACAAACACGAGAGTAATGTTGCGGACATATTGAGAAGTGACGAAGATGGCACGGCGGTCAAGATGGTTCCGATCGAAAAATGCCCGAGTGTAAGAGCACGCAAGTCATCAACAGAGTCAGTTAGCTGGGCGAACGGGCGTGAATTTAAACATAACTCCATCTCGTATAAAAGGATGTTTAGCTCTACCATAGGGAAGATGCAGTTTTTAAAGATGCGCTTGAGATATAACTAAACACTTTTCACACCAGCTTCCCATAGTCCACCAAAGGATCGAATCCTTTCACCTCGAACCTCTAGTTCGAGGTGAATCGCCTTGACTGCAAAATTCTCGAAAATAGCGATATAATATATAATAGCGATTTATTTATGTGTGATGCCCTCGTCTCAGGCAGAGCTACACTTGAATCGGTCCTGCGTAGTTAATTCAGTGTGAGCGAACAGACGAACTGGTCTTGTGACGCGTGCTGGCCCATAAGCTGTGAAGCGAGCTGTGCCTTTATCATTGCACAAGCGATACATCACTCCTCAAATTACCTTTTCAGCTTTAACAACCTACACGGCTGAATAAAGTTGCGCGAGAGTGAGGCTAACGATTCCGTGAAGACATCCTCGGTGGCCATGACTGTATGAGTGGGATTTTCGTCAAGATTAAAATGTAGGAACCGTTCATCTACTGCAATGACACTGTCTGCTTCGAGAAGTGGGTTAAAGCTCGAAAGACAACTGGTTTTTACGACTGGCTGGTTCGCGTGTAAACAGTGAAGTTGTGGTGAGAATAGCTGTGACTTCAACCAACGATAGCATA
Organism: Trissolcus brochymenae; assembly: GCA_030523145.1. Taxonomy (NCBI): domain Eukaryota; kingdom Metazoa; phylum Arthropoda; class Insecta; order Hymenoptera; family Scelionidae; genus Trissolcus; species Trissolcus brochymenae. Next base: position 10,656 of record JAQQRF010000946.1, read on the forward strand.
TCGTCGTAGCGCGGGCAGTCTCGTTTACGTTAGGGAAGGTCAATTTCGCGAACTTGTTTCGAGAAAGACAACACATTAAATACACAGTTATACGAAAGAGCTTTAGCCAACGAGAGACGCGTTCTGAAAGCCGATAGAGCATGTCATTTCCTCGGATGACGCACGTATGAGATATCACATCACGGCGCAAGTAAAGCATGGATTAATGATCGTCGGGTTTTCGCAACCACGTCAGACCATCGAGCTAAAGCGTGACATGATTTAAAGAAAAATATCTTACATTGCAGAACTCGCTGCGATATTTGAGATACCAATAAACTGTTGTATATAATGTCCAACACTCCAGGACCCAAGCAGAAATGTAGTTCCCTCCTTTCTACGGTGGCTAACTCCATTATCAATTCCGTCTACAACTTTAGACTGAATCTACATGGTTTATGTAGCCACACGATGATCAGTATACACCACTGAAGCGCACTTTTAGGCGCTTGCATCTACCACATTGTATCGTATAATGCTATGTGCATATTGACTGACCTGCTCTGATGGCAGAGCAGACAATAAAATAAGATTAACGCTGAAACATAACAGTGGCGTGCAAAAAAATAAGCCAAGCAATAAAATTATATTTTTTGTAATAATTTTAGGGTGAAAAAAATGTCAATCTACATTAGAGGAAGGAATAGTGTTATTGCAATAAATAAAAGTGCAAAGAAGTCGTCAAAATTTAACAATAAACCTCAATAAATAAGAATAAACAATTTTATGTTTGCAATATGTGTGCAAAAGTATTGCACCATCAAAAATATCACAGAAAAAAAATAACAAAAACCAATGAAAACACGAATAAAAAATCATTATAATTCATCGTTGTTTAATTTTTGACTTAATACATTGATTCCATGCTTTTAGAAGCTATAACTGCAGCACAACAGCGAGGAATTGATGAGACCAAGTTCTGAATCCGTTCTTATGGCATACTCTGTCACTCTTCTTGCAAATGCTGCCACAACTGGGTTTTATTTGAGTGATTTTGTTTTTCCGCACGCATCTTCGATTCCTGTCACAGGTGCTCTATTGAATTTAAGTCCGGTGACTGCGATGGCCAATCCAAAATGCGCACTTTTTTTATAGTGAAAAATTCTTTGAGAAGCTTGGACGAGTCGTTCAGGTCGTTGTTTTACTGAAAAATCCAACCACTTTGCAAGTTTCCTTTCGAATAAGGTAGCATGTGCTCTGACAATATGTCACGATATATCACGGCGTTTATAATGCCTTCTATTTGCACCAGTGGACCAATTCCAGCCGGTGAAAATGCCCCCCAAACCATGACGTTACCACCACTATGTTTCACCGTAGGAACCTGATACCTGAAGATATATCTTTCACCCTGGGTCCTTCGAACTTACTTTCTTACCATCATTTCCAAACAAATTAAATTTGGATTCATCTGAAAAAAGCACTTTTCTTCAATTAGCTTAAGTCTATTGTTGGTATTTTTAGCAAATTCTAATCGTGCTAATCGTCATTCTAATCCAACTTCTTTCAGGCGTCCGACTCATATCGGCAAGTTTTTCTTCGCAAACTTCGTTCGAAATATCTACAGTAGTCTTCTTAGGGTCAGTCAAACTCAGAGAGTTTGTGATTTTGGATTCGTTAATAATTCGATTGACAGTGCTTTCGTCAATCATCAACAAAACTGTGATTTTGCGCGAAACTTTGCCTTGCCACCGAAGGTTTATAACCGATTAGCGATCTGAATATTAGTATGCTTCGGCATCGTGGCATGAAATAGACTAAATCCTGATAAAAAATAATAAAATCGAATAGATTTGAGACGTGAAAATGTGAACAGGCATCACCTGTAAGAGGAAATTGTATTTGGTGCAATATTTTCTAATATCAAGAGGACACAAATGGAATAGACTTAAAAATATTCAATAGTGGGTATTGGTTTTCTTTTTGGGTTTCACAATACCTAGGAAAAAGTAATGACCTTAAGGACTGCAAACACGCATTTTCTTATTCTTCACATACAAAACAAAATAGTACCTAACTAGAAAATTTTAGTTCGTTTTTTGGTCAACACAACTTGCTACAAAGTTGTGCCAACTTAACTATCTAGTAAAATTAACAAAACGTAACAGTTGTACCAACTACATAAGAAGGTTATCGATGATATGAAAATTGATATACAACTTTGAATAGTTATTAGAATTTTATTGAAAATTCAATTTTAATTCTTCTAAATTATTAAATTTAAACCCTTTTATTTATTATTTTTTGTTTTTTTGATTTTATACTTTTCTTACCATTTTTACAGAAAATTGTGATAAAATTGAATTTTGTCGATGAAGTAAATATATTAAACAGTATATTTATTCATTTTTTATCTTTTTATTGTTTCATTATATTTAAGATATAAAATGTATTTAAAATGCAAAGACAACGAAAAAATTGTCTTCTTCCTTTTATGAATGAAAAGTTTTGTACAATGGTAAGTGATTCAACAAGAAAAATTATACATCGAAAGTCGTGATAAGACATTTATATTGTCCGATATTATTTTAGGTTTTTATGCATCAAATTGTTGTCAACATTTCTTGTTTTATGTTTTTTACTATTTAAATGTATTTCCATTAACTAAATTGTTAGTCAGTTGGAACTGAAATAACAAGTTCACCGAAAAACAAACTAGGAAATATAATTCATTAGAAAATAGTGGTGTCAACTAGAATTGTAGTTGTTATAATACATTTTTAATTTTTATAACTATAATAGCTTCAATTATATAAAAATAGTTAAATTAACCAGCTAATTTTTTCTGAGTTTTACATTAGTGTTAAAATGAAATGATAAATAATGTTATTGAACATTAAAATAAAATGTTAAAAAATAATATGTTAAATAAAACTGAGTGTTAAATAAAACGAAAACTTACATTTATATTCTTACTTATTTATTTACATCCATCTACATGAATGCACTTAATGCACATAAATACATATACAGGAAATTGATAAATGAACATAGATATTGATAGTTAAATTTCATTGTATATGAAATGAAAACCACCTATCTTATCCATAAGAAAATCATCACCCACGCAATATGTCATGAAATTTCAAGAAAAAATGTTAAAGCGATTTCATAACCTTTCAAACTCTATGAAGTTACTAGTATTTTTTGTATTGTTTTTGATTCGTCCAAATTTACAAGATCAAAGCTATGGTATGAACTCAAATATGAAGAAATTATTTTTCTTCTGAGTCTTTAATTGCGAAAAGTGGCTCTTACTGTGTGTTTCGCAGTGATTGTAACTTTGTATATTTCAATTAAAAATGCTGCCGTTTGTAATGCTGCCAGTTGTATTCAAATAAGTATTTGACTGCTTCCAAACAATGTGAAAATTTATTATTACACTTTAAATAACATTCACATTGGTTCATGAAATCATGAAATAATGATATTATATACATTTGTTACATAATATTTTCAACTTTTTTTTTCATTTTTTTAACAGAGTGTTGAAAAAGTTCTATGACAATTTCTATCTAGATCTCTATCAAATTGTCCCAGAACTTTCTCAACACCCTGTATAATATATAATCACGAATGGCAGCAACACGCTAACCATAATTTCAATACATTTAAACTCAAGATTTTTAGATTTGATTTTTGTTTCAGAAAATTAAAATAAATATAAATTTGAACTGTTTGCATGTATAACTCATCACACCATAACTTTAAGTATACAGGGTGGTCGTTTTAACTTTAACAGACAATTTTTCCTTGGGATGCATAATTTTCGAGATATTAAGTTGTCTCAAGTTAAAACGACCACCCTGTATATGACACTAAAATAACTGAACAAATTTTGATTTATAAAATTATATCATCTCCACTTATTTTCGAGATATAGAAATAAATGAGGAATAAATAAGGTCTCATTATATCTGATCGGATGGTCAGACATGGGTGAAACATTAATGTATGCCTTTAATCTTGAAGTTATAAAACATTTTCTCTATTCAAATTCAATATGCGTTTAAAGTAAATATCTCTATTTGTGGATAAAACTGAAACTTAGAAAAACTAAAATATTTAAATTGCAAAATAAATTATACTAACATACGAAACCAAAACAATATTTGATTGATTGTTTATGCTATTATAAAGCTACGGCAAAGCGATAGATTCAGAATGTAATAACAGAAGTAACATACGCTATTCGACATTTTATGTAATTTTAAATTGCTGAAGAAAATCTCACAAAACCATTTTCATTTCATTTTTTATTCTTCATTTTTTCAGATATTTATTTAACAATAAATATTATTTATTCATCATAAACTATATCTATCACATTTGATTGTTATTTTAAAATATGATGATAATTTATTAGAAATAATGAATTTTAATACATGAGTAAGAATTTATGATATTAAATACTTAAAACTATAAATATTTTTAATTAATTTATGCTTAATTGTTCAACGGACCGTGAAAAAAAACAATTAATATTTTGACAAAAGTGGTACATGAAATGTTTCACGAGATCATTAATCCGCATAAAGTTTCTTTTCGAATCATATTCTTTTTAACTTTAACACAGCGCGAAACATCTTTGTTTTTTAATTTCTGATTTTCGAATAACAATATTGCATACAAACAATGACATTAAAACCAACAAAATATACTAATTCTGTTTACCGTTATAAATTTTTAAAATTAAAAAGATCCGAAAACTGAATTATTAATAACTTTTTTTTCGGTTTTTTATCAAAATTATTTCACTCCATATATAAATATAAGATTAATTAACGATTAGGTATAAATTCATTAAACGCATTTGTTTTTATTTATGCATAATAAAGGATTTTAGTGATTTATTCACGTATTAAAATTTTGTATTAAATTTTAACTGTTAACAATATACAAGTTATTTTTTTAATAGATTTTTATACTTATTTTGCAGCGACGCTAATAACCGTGCAAAGTACGGATGGTTAGTTAGTATTTCTGTTATTTTATATGTATAATATTTCATAGATAGTTATTATTTATATTCAAAATACTAAACATTTCACTGACCTTTAATGTAATAATGTTTCCGTTTGAAACCATCAAATTCTCAATTTTTTAAGACAGCAATATGAATTGCTTTTTTAAATTTTATATAATATATTCAGTTAATTACAGAGTACTATATCATTTCAAATTGACTTGAAACAAAAAATGTAAATCGAAGATTATTTATTATTTTTCTAAAAAATCTTATAACTACTTGGTACGAGATTGCAAAGAGCCACGTGAGAGTTACGGTTATATTGTGAGTAACAAGGATGGTCCGGGCAGGTTCGAGGACCGACGGATATGGCCGAACCTACCCGAGCGTCACCATGTGGTCGTTTGATGCGACGAATGCCGATCAATACCCTGATGCAGAGAGCAAAAAGAGCACATAGTTATGCACGCAGCAATTCGGGAGTCACCAGGATTGAGGTCTCAGTTAAAAATTGCCATTTTAAATGTTTTGTATATGTATGTGTACAAAATGCGTCAAAGAATCTCCTGAAAGTTTAGCTTTATTAAAAGAAGAAATGAAGTGATACAGTCGAGAATCTAAATTATTTATTTTCATTACGAAATAATGCGAATTGTATTGCTACAATTGAGTATATGCGTAAATGTGTTAAAAGAAATGACAGAATGCATCTCAATATTACTAAAATCATCGTTTGCTTTTATATAGTAAACTTGTTCAATAGAGATTTTGCCATCTTTTTGGGAGTCACGAAATAACCTTCAAAGTACCATTTGATGAAATTCCGATAATTATGATAACAGGTTTATTTTTTCCAATACAATGCTGAAAAATACATCTTTAAACAAAATATCTGATAAGTCCCTTATAAGACAAGGGTTAGTCTTTAACAAATTTGGCTCAAATGAAATAATTTAAGAGTTTCTAAATATACGTAACAATTCTTTATGTTAAACTATATTAACATTTTTGAGGTTATTTTGTAAAAATATTTATTTTATTTATAATAAATTATAAGTTTCCGTCATAATTCGATAAGAACTTATAAATATGAATTAAATGATTAAATTTATCTTTTATTTTAATTTTTCTGAAATTTATCTGAAAAACCTATACTTAATCAATATTTTTTTATTATTTCATAATCATTTTTAAGAATTATAAACAGAGATAAGGTAAATGTACTCTCTAACGTGACTCTAGTACCTATTACCGTGACCGTGTATTTATCATAAAATTAAAACGAAAAACCAAACTTGACTGAATTTTTTACTTGCTAAATAATCTTACATTTAAACAGGATATATTATTATTAAAATATTTATATTTTTTCTAATACGTTAAATTTTATTCCAAACCATCACGACATAGGGTATAGTCACGATAAGGGGTATATTTACCTTAACTGAAAACGACGAATTTTTTGAAAATAATCATTTAAAATTAGTCAATTATTTATTAATCATTGTATTATATTTTTGATATTAATCATAAAAATATAAGAATAATCAAAAGAATAGAATAGAATATCAAACAATTTATTAAATTAACTAACTATAAAAACATTATACATGAATCAATGATGATACAAAAAATTATACCATTTCAAATTATTTCATAAATACTGAAATCATATCCATAACGTTATATTCATAATAAATATATTATGATAATGACATTTTCTACACGCAAAAAAAATTTAATTTTTATATTATTGTATGAACTACTTATAAACTAAATTTTAATTTTAAAACTATTCCGAGCAATCAATGTTTGAAAAAATTATCACATTGCCAAACATTTTTGTTACATTCAATTAGAGCGATACAATATTTAAGGAATAATACAATTTTAGAAAAATTTTCCACATTCGCACTATCAGTATTCTCTTTATACCACATCAAGCAATTTTTCCTGTTTCGTGAAAGTTAATGTCATTAAAAACCGTACAAACTATTGATTTATTATGTCCATAACAGAATTGATAATATCTCTTTTGAATTTTTTTTTCTACTTCAACAAGTTTTTCATTTTAATCAAATATATCCCGAGCTTCTTTAATTTTTGAAACAAAGCTTAGAAGATTCTCAGGCTCATTCCCACTATTTGAAAAATAAGAATCTTTTTTTTTTCTCCACGGTCGACCCGACGTTACACAATATACACTGGAAGAAAAAATAAACGCAACACCCTAAATTAGTCGAAAATTTGAAAATGTTGAAAGTGCTATAAATTCGACTATTTTCAACGAAAAAATACTACTCTTTTGTAAATTAAAGATCTGAATCTCTTCAAAACTATTGAATTAAAATTCATTGTAATCTAATGTTTGAATGCAGAACATAACTTCAAAACAACGTAAAAAAATGCAAAAAGTTTGTACGGTGCGATTTCGTCAATTAACGCATATATTTTTTATGAGAATATTAAAATTCATTTCATTTTGATTAATTTAAAAAAAAACAAACATCGAAATTGATAAATTTTTTATGAAGTTATAGCAGTTTGAAATTTGCTACTTGTTTTTACGTTTTTCTCACTTTTAAACACAATAAAATTGAATTTAACTTAAAATGTTATGTCAAAAGCTTAGCAATGCATTGCTGCGATAGCTCTTTGACATAAAAAATCAAAATTCGTGATAATTTTACTTAAACATTTCAGGAGAATAAATTGCACGATAAAAGTGTACTTTTAACATATCCGTTACCCGATGTGCACCGCGAGAAGGTCGACAGTACATTTATGTCATGCAATAGTTTTTTTCTAAAAAGTTGAATTTTTAAAATTTGTACATTTTCGACCAATTAAGGGTGTTGCGTTTATTTTTTCCTCCAGTGTATGATTCTTTTCATTAATGCTATTTTGATGCAATGTACTAAGATCAGGTCATAAACGAATTCAGGCTTGCAAAATGGAATCATGAAAAATCAGTTGTTCTATAAAAACAATTTTCTAAAAAATTCGATAACGAATACACGTTACACATAGCATAATATACATTACGTGACCAGAACTATTTTTTTCTACTGGTACCAGCTACAAACATACAATCACTCTCATCTTGTAATGTACTCACTGACATTTGTTAACACTAATAAAACAAACTAATTGAATACCCTTCTTCCATCTTGGCTATGCGATGGTGAACAAGATCATAGCACTAGTAATAAACGGCTATCTCGTTCCTGAAAAGCCTATCGCAGCCTATGAATATCTTATGATAGTCTCTCAGCCTCAGTTTCTCTCACTGAGGCGCTTGAGGGTACCAACCGTACCCTATAGTACTTATCGGACTCATAACAACACTCTGACCGCCATCTTTAGAGACGTTAAAAGAAAGTACGAAGAAGTTACAGTTAATATTGGTGGCAGACCTTCTAATACTCATAAAAGCACGATTTCTCATCTATTTACAACACAGAGCTATATAATGTCTTCACTACATTCAAACTGGTAAAATATCTCCACTGCGCCTGGACGGTGCTCAAATTGAGGATGTCTCTAGTTTTGCGTATCTTGGCAGCACTATCAGCGATGATGGAGATACTGAGAAAGAAAGACTATAGGCTAGGATCAACAAGACCAGACAAGCATACCACTCCATGGGGAACATCTGGCGCTCGTCTAAACTATCTACTGCTCTAAATCTCCGCATCTTCAACTCCAGCATATATCGGTCCTTTTATATGATTGCGAAACCTGAAAAGTCACCAACTCGATTACCAGACTGCGTCAAATCTTCATCAACCGATGCTCGAGATACATTATGAAAATCTTCTGGCCCAACTGGACTACAAACGATGACCTGTTTCACTTGACATCACAGCGACAGATAGCAGATGAGATTAAGAGCAGAAAGAAGAGATGGATTAAGCACACACTGCGCAAACTGCTTGAATTGATGCTACAAGGGAGCCGTAGAAGAGGGCATCCGAAGATATCTTGAAAGAGGTCGACAGAGAAAAGATCATGGCGGCAGAAAAATCCCTCAACTTACCCAAGACATGTTGCCGCTATATGTTCTACGAAGAGCAATAAGACATTTACTAAAATATATTTTTCTTATTTCACAGTGCATGTAAACTAATAACTGTAAATGCTCTTTACCGAATAAATAAATACGTATATATTTAAAACGTTGGAATATGATGAGTATGATATGATATGATCTAACATATGTGGCCTTTGGTACTTCAGTTCAGAAGAAGAGTTTCGATTGCGAGGGCGCATGGCATCGAGTTGTTTCAACGAATCTGGAACAAATCTGTTTCTATGTTTCTATGTTGAACAATTGAATGCAAGTGCTCGACACTTGACGTAAATAGTGTATCTCGACTATTGTAAAACATTCGATAAAATACTTCACATAAACTATTGGAAATTTTTTACCCATTAGGTATCTTCATTATCTATGAGATTTGATGTCTACTTACGTGCACGGTCAAACCTTCCACGTAAAACTTTTTAGAGATACCCTTTTCAGTCATAGGTCTGTAACAAGTGATGTCACAGCGGGTGCTTGGCAAAATCGAATCTTCAGCAAAAATAGTCGCTCCGTAGATGAGATTCGACATACTCATAGGGCTATGGTAGCCTATGAGTGCGATGATAGAGAAAAAAGCCGATATTATCCAACCAACCAGAGCAAAGAGAGTTGAGCTGGGAAAAATCTGATGGCTGTGTGTGCTTTACACACCCACCAGGGTACTTAGCCATTTCTCACTGGGAGATTTCCCTAGAAAAATTCATGCTGAAAGTCACAGATAGGCGACCCTCCGAAGTCCGTATTACTCGGTCAGCGATCGTTTCTGCCAATTGGAAAGGATCTTGATCCTCATCCATTGTACGGATCCGATTTAGTTCGATTTTTAACCTCAGGCTCTTTTATTCGAGACAAGCACCTGGGCCTAAGCACCACAAACGTTTGGTCTCATTGCGGTTTTTAATTGTTTGCCCGTCCTCTAAATAACCGCACCAAGTAGTGTCATAGAAGGACCGGCTTAGGGCTTTTTCTGTTTTTACTATACACCACCGACTCCATTAGGTTACAAAATCTCTGTACTCCATTATTTCGCCGATGTCAAAAATATATGCCTATTCGCTACAACAAGATCTGGAGAATATGAGCTTGTAGAGCTCTTGTTGATCCTTCTGAACCTCCTGACCCAAGCACGAATTGGCATATCGGGGGCATAGTCTACAGTTTTAGCATTACATTGCTAGGAACCCCATTAGTACTATTCTGACCTAAGTAGATCTTGGTATCATTGTGAGATTCTTGTTGAAGTAGCATCTTCAAGTAACAGCAATGATTAGGAAAGCGAACACTTTTCTCTATCGGATTCAGACGGCCTTCTCGCACATGAGCCCTAAACCAGCCTGGAAGGTTGTGAAAACTTATATAACACCCATTCTCAAGTTTGATAAATCAGTATAGGCTCTTCCTCTCTAAAAGTACACTAATGCTATGCGGAGATAATAAGACGAACAAAGAGAATCTCCTATCGGCTGTGAACGAATTATACAAAGAACAATTTCGAATGCAAGATCTCTCTTTATTTTATTGTAGCATCAATATACTGTATTTGACTTATCTTTATCTTTGAACCTCTTATAATTATTATTATTGTCTTCAAATAAAAAGTTATTAGATGTAAAATATACTTACATAAAAATACATATATTAAAATAAGAGTTGTTCCTGCTGCCTCAAATGACTAAATAATAAATAAATGAACATGATAACAATGAAGTGTAACGGGCTGATTAGGTGAAGACTCTTTTATCATCATGTCCCTTTCAGTTTTAATGTGCATGAGAGTGATGTCTGTAACGTTTCTCATAAGAACGGGAAAAAGCAAGAGCTTGGCATGACTAAAAATTCAAAATATTATATTATTATTATATTATATTAAGATAGTAATATATTCGTAGTAAATTATTCAGTCAATTATTAACAAATACTTGTATAAATATAACAAAAATTCGAAATAATAAACGTATCTGTGTGTCTCTTGATTTTAATGAAAAGCCATTAATACAATACTAAAATCTCTCATCTTAAAAAAATATTTCAGTTTAACATTTATCGTAGTACGGTAAGAAACAGTAATTTAAAAAATAAATTTTTGATTTAAAAAGCTGAATTAGCAATTCATCACGGAAACACTATATTTTTTTACTACAAATTTTGTTACTTATAATAATAACGTAATGTTATCACGAGTTATCGAGAAAGATTACAAATAATGTTGTAATGTGTACAAATAATTTAACTGCTGTAGGAAATCTAAATCAGTGTCATTGCCTAATTTTCACTTATTTTGATAAAAAACAAACTGAAACAAAATCATTATTAATACTCGAACAAAGATGCAGTTTAGTTCAATTAATGCCAAATGAAGGCTTGAAATGTTGAGCTATTTAGTCCAGCAAATATTTTTCTGTATTTCAGAAATTTAAAACTACAATGTGTCGTATATTAAGATTTAACTGGATTAAAACGTGATATTGATGTAATACTTTGAATAAGATTTGTAAGTCAGTTCAAAATTCTTTTGTGGTTTAGTGGTGAAATGTCAAAAGTGTCGTTTCTTCTTTCATGACAAGCAGGCACTGCATTTTTTTGTACTTGATCGGGGACAGTGCCGTGTCTCTTAATAAAAACACTGAGACGTTAAATCTATACATTATTCCCTATTTTTTATGTTATTTTTATTTTTTCTTGCATCAATTCTCTACTATTGGTTTTTTTTCATAACTATAGCTACATTTATGTAAACATGTAAAATACACATGGTAAAGTATAAGGCAGGGTGCGCAAAATAATGAGGCTGGAGTTCGCGTGCACTTACAATATTTATTTACAATAACCTAGAGTAGCAAACAAAATTTGACGTTATATTTAACCGATTAAAAAAAAAAAAAAAAAAAAAAAAAAAAAAAAAAAAAAAAAAAAAAAAAAAAAAAAAAAAAAAAAAAAAAAAAAAAAAAAAAAAAAGTTAAACGAGGAACTAAACACAAACATGTTGGCTAAAAAAAATGTCTATATTTTAATTGTTATTACAACACTCTTTCTCAATTCAAAAATGAAGCAAGGAAAAAAAATTTATTAATATTTTTACAAACTGTAAGCGTAATGTTACATTCAGTACCATAATTAACGTAGACACAAATACAGTGCGGTGATTTATAAAGGGTTTTTCCTCCAGCCTCTTAAAAATGATTTTCACAAGGTCTGATATTTCTGGTTTTGATATTTTTGTAAGATTATAAGGTATATTATATATAATAATATACAGGGTGAGTCAAAAGTACCGGAACGGCTAAATATCTTGGTAAACACGGAAGGAGAAATCAAAGAGACAAGTATAACATATTATTCAAAAATCTATCCATTGATACCATTTTCGCCCCTCCACTCCCACCCCCTGGGGATGGGACGAAGGGCAACTTTGAAAAGTTAAATGAGAACCTCACTTTTTATCGCGGAAATGGATTCCTTAGACAAAACTACATTCAGAAACCCTAAACTCAATAATCCCACCCCAACCCCCGAAGGTGGGGCCGAAGCAAAATCAAAAATTCAATGGCAAAAAACACGTGTCAAATATTTTTGCAAAAGCTGTCGATTGACACCACTTTCAACTCGCTACCACCCCCGGGGTGGAGATGGCCGTTTCAACCCTCCACAAGTGATCTTTGAGGTTCCATGGTTATGATAAAAAATCCATGGTTTTTAAAGTAAGATAATGTTATCATACTGTTACAGCGAAAAACTGTCCATTAACGTTTAACTGTTATCTTTTCATCAAAAAAGTGGCTAGAAAAACTCATTTAATCTTATTTCTACATAATTATTTTATTCTTTTTATTAACATTGTCAACAAAAGAGATGCCAAAAAATTTTATCTAATCTCATTTCTACTTTATTATTTTATTATTCCTTTTTGTTAACGTAAATTTGTTATTTCAAATTTATCGAATACTTTCATTCGAACTTCAGCAATGTCACTGTCAGAAAAAGAAAGAATCACTGTACTAATGATACGTGGATATGGAGATAGAGAAAAGTCCTATCAAGAAGTAGCGGATTTGTTTAATGACACAAATGTTGAACGCCCGCCAATTTCTAAATCCACCGTATACCGTACTGTTGATCGATTTGAACAGACCGGCTCGGTTGCAAACCGACAAAAATATGGCAGGCCTAAATCTGCTCGCAATGATGAAAAGTCTCTGGAGGTTGTGTTGCACGTACAAGAAGACGTTCACAATTCTACTCGCAAAATATCCCAACAAGTTAGAATAAGTCAAACATCTTTTTCGCGGATCTTGCATGAATACAAATACAATCCTTATAATATCAAGCTCGTTCAAGAGCTGGGTAGTGACGACTTTGATCGTAGAATACTGCGAAGAAATGATGCGTCGATATCTTCGTAATGATAGGTTTTTCTTCTGGGTTTCCTTTGCAGATGAGGCCACTTTCGAATTAAATGGTAATGTGAACCGGCAAAATTTTAGATATTGGGCTAGTGAAAATCCTGACTGGATGAGATTCCCATACTCAGTATCCTCAGAAATTCAATGTTTGGGCTGGAATTTTGTGTAATCGGATTGTAGGGCCATTTTTTATTGGTGGAAATTGGAATGCTGAAAAGTATATTGCTCTGTTAAAAGATAAAATAATCCCAGCAATACAGGAAATAGCTGGACAGCTATTTAATGACGTGTGGTTTGAACGAGATGGAGCGCAGGTTCATTATGCCTTGGTTGTTCGGAATTTGCTAAATGAGGTATATGTAAAGTTTTCCAGATAGGTGGATAAGACGACAAGGTGCATTAGAATGACCTGCTTGTTCACCCGACCATACTCCTCTTGATTTTTTTTATTGGGGTCATTTGAAAAGTAAAGTTTATCAGACAAAACCGTAAAATTTTGACGAGTTAAAACGAAGAATAATGGACGTGTCAACTAGCGTAACTCCAGAGATGTTAAACAATGTCACGGTAGGTATTTACCATCGAGTGGTGTATTGTGAGGAACAAGGAGCTCAATTCGAGCATCTTTTGCGTTAACCGGCACCACAGTAGTGAGAAGCAAGGGGACTCACTCGCAAAAAGCACCCTAATAGTGTGATACATGGATCAAAGATCACTGGTGGAGGGTCGAAACGGCCACCTCCACCCCCGGGGGTGGCCGTTGGGGGTGGAGAGTGAGGGTAGCGAGTCAAAAGTGGTGTCAATCGACAGCTTTTGCAAAAATATTTGACACGTGTTTTTTGCCATTGAATTTTCGATTTTGCTTCGGCCCCACCTTCGGGGGTTGGGGTGGGATTATTGAGTTCAGAGTTTCTGAATGTAGTTTTGTCTGAGGAATCTTTTCCAAAAGTGGGGGTTCTCATTTAACTTTTCAAAGGTGCCCTCCGCCCCATCCCCAGGGGGTGGGGGGTGGAGGGGTGAAAATGGTGTCAATGGATAGATTTTTGAATAATATGTTATACTTGTCTCTTTGTTTCCTTCCTCCGCCATGTGTTTACCAAGATATTTAGCCGTTCTGGTACTTTTGACTCACCCTGTATATTATAATAAGGTCTGGTATTCCCCGGCTAAAGCAGTCGATTGTTACACTCAGATTGGGTTTAGTGGATCTCATCAGGTACATCAAACATCTAACAAGCTTTCTATAGGGTCTGGTTTCAATGACGCTCTCTGAGTCTCTCTCGGGTGATAATTTTGATTCCCTTGAAGTTTTTGATGCTACACTAATGAATCAGGATTTGAATGTAGAATGGTTGACTGAGCTGCATACCTGTCGTATCTTCTGATCTGGATACCGAGGAATAAGTTGAATTGACTTATGTCTTCCATTTGGAACTCGATCTAGTATGTTGTTATCTTGAAGTTGAATTTGAAGGCAGTGGTCATATTTCATGAAAAAATTTCATCATAAAGACTGCTTCATGTAGATCTCTTCCTGAGAGTCCCCATGAAGAAAGGCATTTTTAACATCAAGCTTTCGGGTATGAAGTTTTTCGTTGGTCATAACTGCAAACATTGTTCTCAGTGTAGTAAGCCTGGCTACTGGAGCGTAGGTCTCATTGCAGTCAAAACCTTTTCTTTAGGCACAACCTTTAATAATAAACCTTGTCATTTACTTTTTACGTTACCCTGTTCATTCTGCTTTATTCAGAAAACCTACCGGTTGTCTATGGCTTAACCTGATAAATTGTCAGGCAGGTTGCGCGAAATAATAAAGTAGGAGTTGCCGTTTAATCAAAAAATTGATTTACAATAACCAGTAGGAGCAAACGAAGTAGGATCCAAAAAAATAAGTTTGGCAAAAAGAGAGCAAAACATATTTAAGCCTAGTGGTAAAACAAAGAGTGGTACAACAACAAGTGGTAAAACACAATCGTGTCAGCAAAGTAAATTTTCAATTTTTTATTATTATTTAAATAAAATAAAATTTATTCAAACATTGTGTTTACGTACAGAATAGTAAGCGTAGTTATGAATTTCCGTTGTTCAAAAGATGTGTAAAAGTACGCAGTAAATAGAGCATCCATTACGTTCTCATCGAAAATTCTAAATAAGCATGTAAGCTAGAAACGTATAAGTTTTCTATTTTTTGGTACGTGCGGTGGGCGAATTTGATATCATGCTATGTCGAAAGCATGTTTGATATCAAGCTTTGTTATGTGCTAGATTTAAGTCAGTAATCAGTGATATTTTTTTCTGTTCGTGGGTATTTGTACGACCCAAGCAACCGGAATTTTGAAATGTGAAAAAAGGAAGATGAACCTCATTAATATATTTAACAAATACTTCGACATTGAAATCTACATATTCCGAAAGTACAAAAACATATAAACCAATGCGAATCAATTAATACACGGGAAAAAATGTAGTATTAAATAATACTATGTATCGTTACTGAACTTCTTTTGCCGCTGCATTTTTGATTGAACTTACTTATATTTGAATATAAATATTTATTGAATTTAATAAAAGGTGTTTCATACTTTTTAAAAATTGGTTAGACAAGAGTGAATTGAAAAATGACGCACTAAGTACAAAAACGTTCAAAAATTTTTTTCAGATTGCCTATAATTAAAGTTAGTTTTCTGCATTTTACTTTGTCTTCAGTAAAATTTGTCTGCAACTTCAGACTTGTTGGCTTAGTGACTCATTAAAGCATGTAGGTTTATTTATTGTACTGCAGATGGCGCCTTGCATTATACGTTTTTCACAAAATAATTTTTTTTGTGGCACCTAGTATAGAAGCACCTGTGACTGTTGAATTTAAATATGCGATATGCGTTGCGTTAAATACTGTATAGCAAAAAATTTGTAATTGAGAGTAGGGAAAACTAATTCAAAACAGCGGATATCCGATCAGCATTTTTAGCGTGTTGTTGTTAACTAACAACACGCTGTTGTTATGTGTATTACTTAATGTCAAAATATGCAGTGGGGGATATATTTGACTTTTAACACAACAAATGAAAATAATTTCTGAGATATTACAAACAAATTTCAATTTTAATTAATAACAAGGATTATAATTTCTACTTGTGATGTTATATATGAATTGTTCAATCGTAGATTTCAAGAATTGCTATCAAATTACAATTTCTGCTGTGTGTAAAATTTACAAAGTGACTTGTAATATTTGATCATTAGTAGAACATAATTTATAAATATAATTATTATTTTATATATGTATATTATATATATATATATATGTAATTTATTATTATAAATTTTTTTATTTGTTGAGAAATGCGATTCGATCAGCATTTATCTATCTGTTGAGTTGATTAATCACAAAATCTATTTCAAGCCGTTTCAGGAAAACAAAAAATCATGTTAATGATTAATGAAATATATATCTGCACTGAGAAAAGTATAAACGACTGACTCGTTTGTCTGATACGACTGAGTGGTTTGTCGAAAAAATTTAAGACTCGTTCTTATGTCGTCTCGTGCATTGCATTTTGAGAATTCAGTTTAAATTAAGTGTATGCGTGCTCTATAGAATGAGTATCTCACAAGTCTTCGATGCTTGAAAAAATAGTCATTTCAAATTATTTATTTTGAATGAATTTATTCTAATTTTATTATTTTTATTTGTTATTGATTACTTTTTGATCATCATTTAAAAATCGCAAGATATATTTTACTGTTTACTGAAATATTGTACTGAATTTTTCATATAAATCTAAAACATTTGAATTTTTTATAAGAAAAATTTTTATTATCTGGAAAAAAACTTAAACCTATGAATCAAGCGCAAATTTTCTTTTATCATCTGGGTCCTTATTCAAGTTTTTACTTATTTTGCAATTTTGAAAGCATTCTTATACACTTTCATGCAAAATATTCGTAATTATTATGTCGTAATTATATCGTAATTTCTGTTTTTGTAATTAAAAAAGTAAAACATTGACTGGAGTATCAAATTGCTTCTGCTATACGACATTTAAAAGAAAAATCGAACATTCATCTTATTAACACACTTTTTTCAAATCTGCACCTAAAGGTTTTACACAATCCTACTTTTTGAGAAAAATGATGGTTTTTCGCAAATAAAATGAGGTTTTAAGTCAAAATAATGTTTTTTGTTCGTAAATTTAATGGAAATTCAAAGAGTGTATGAAACATAGATTTAATAGTATATTATGTATCAAGAGGCGTAAATAAAGGATTTTAAAATGCGGCGTAAGACGTTAGAAAAGGCTGGTAAAACATTACGAGGGCCATCGAAGGCCCTCGTCAGAAAGTTTTCTCTCTTTTTTTGCTGAGAAAAAATCAACGTTGCATTACGACAGCAAAAATCGGCAGTAGTGAGGTAACCTTGCATCTAAGTTGCACGAATTTTTGATTGGTAAAGGAAAGTTATAACCGTAATTTATACTAAACATGGAGCGCGGACTCATTAAAATAATAATATGGATTTATTCCTGATCGATCAGTTACCACCAACTTCTTTCTTTGCATGATTGAATTGACGATTGAACGAGGGCCTTAGACACCGGCCAGCCCATGGATGTCGTGTACTTAGATTTTTCTATGGCTTTCGACAAGGTTACTTCACAAGCTTCACTATATGGGCATCCTCGGACGGCTATTGGATTGAATAGCCTCTAACCTCCGAAAACGGACTTTCCAAGTACAACATTCATTTATTTCCATGTGCAACATTCTTTCAGCTCCCATACCGGTAACCAACGCCGTTCCACAAAGCTCAGTACTGGGCCCACTGTTCTTCGTCCTTTATATTTCGAATCTACACCAGCAAATTCTGACGGCCCATCAGACTTTTGCGGATGACAATAAGGTGTACGCAAACTCAATCACACATGCTGAACAACTCCAGCTCGATTTGGACAGTATTTACTTCTGGTCTGAAATCTGGATGATTTCACTAAGTCCAACTAAAGCTCGGTTCTACACATCGGTGGGAGAAATCCACGGCATGCATACCACATTGCAGCACACCTCATTATTGTTCCCTCAGCCCAGGTTAATGTATCTCGACCTGGTGGAAACATATAAATTTCGCTAAGAAGCCTTCACAGTGATGCCATACTTTATCACAGGGGTCACATAAGTGGTGAAGATCTTCCTCAGTAGCTCGGAACTCGTGAAAGAGTTCAAAAGAGAAAGAACTCAGTTCCAGAGTGAAAAATACATTATAAAATTGAGATGACGGAACTGGCCAAAAACGTTTGCTTAACACTGATGACGGATATGACAGCTGGCTAGCCCAAAGGGGCCATACCTGTCATTCAAAATCTTTGCAGAAAGATTTTACAAGCTAGGATTCTGTAATTTAAAAACGGATTGCAAAATCGTGTCTAGGCTAAATGAAAGAACCGATTAGGACTAGAAATCGATTTTTTCAGATTGTAATTATTTAGTTACTCTAACTGGATTTTTTTCTTAAATTGTTTTCTGAGAAAGGAAAAGTAAAACAATATTTTTTTACAAACATTAGTTAGTTTATTAGTTAGTTCTTACAAATTGACAATAACGGAGGTTGTTGTCATTCAAATAAGAACGGTTAAAATAGTTTCAGGTTTAATTCATACATTTTTCCTTGGAATAGTTTGATTCACGCTAAATTCTACACTCAAAATCTAACTCTGCACAAAATTAGATTTTTTTTTATTGAATTTCATTTGACATTCTCATTAACTTATTCAAATTTATTGTAAAAAAGGTTCAAAATAAATATCAAAAATCTAATGTTTCGATATAAATTATTGAATTATAATAATAGGTTATTGTCATTAAAAAACGATTAACGAGATTTTTAATACTAAATTTAATATTTGCTTACAATTACATAAATAATTATTAAACAATTTTAGTAATAATCAGACGGGGCCAAGATTAGACCCAACACAGACCCAACATTGATGGCTTAATATTGGTAAACTCTGCTGGAGTGTTGGTTGGGCCAAACCAGAGTTCTGATGCTATATTTTTTAAATGATGACAGGCCAAGTTAGGACCTGGATTATAATTTATAGATAAATTTTTACTATGGTTGTGTTTACGCATCATAACTAATGTAGCGTTACAATTTTTTGGTAGAAAATCAAAAACATTTTTCTTAGTATTATTGTTTTATAATCGTTCATGATATTGCTGGTAAAACTATTTTCCTTAGCTTTCTCTTTTTACTTTTTATTCAGGTTGTTATTACTTTTTTGTCATTATTCTCTCATTTTTGGTCATCGCAAATGCGCGCGCATCTCTTTTTCGTCCGTCTTTAGAAAGTTTGATTTGATTAGACAGGTGAACTGAATTTACACAATTTATTTACATATTTTATTAGAGTATTAACACATAATCCATCACTGAGAGCGCGCGCGAAGCACGCGTTCATCTCTAGTCCCACTCTTAAAAAGTTGATGAAACCCTGAAGTTGGAACCGCGGCCAATTCACGCGTAATGAGTTTATTTTTTGACAGGCCGGTTTGAATACA
>JAQQRF010000947.1:0-35059 GCA_030523145.1 Trissolcus brochymenae
TATTTTCCTATGTTTTTTGACATTAAAATTGATATAAAAACAATTCAAATATTCATTTCATTATTTGAGGTTATACTATGAAACTAATTTTGCAAAATCGAATTCTTTACGATGTAACATTTTCGGAGTTGTTTGCGACTCATTTTCGACTCAATATCGAGACGTCGCCGATGTATTTACGATTCATATGTGACTCGATAACGATTAGCATTTTTTTTCCTGGGTGATGGGATTGTTTTTGTTGTAAGAAAATTAATTCCTTCATATAAAATATATTATAAAAAATTTTTTAATTGAAATTCGTTTTTCGCGCTCCAAAATAGTACCAACTTTAAATGTTTGTTTTGAAATTAAATTTGATTAGAAAATGCTTTCTGATTCACACAGATTTATCAGACTTCACTGCCCGAATGATTATATTCACTGTGTAGGCTGAAATAAGTGTTTTAGTGCATAAAATCAAGAATCACACACTGTTTCGTGAGTGTGAAAGTGTGAAAGACGTTTGCACAAACGTCTGTTAACGTTTCTGGCAAGGACATCACTGTTGTGCCTGTATATATACTATCAAAAATCATCAGGTGAGGTTTTAAGGTTACAAATGAAAATTAGATATTTTCACGTCAATAAATTGGAATAAATTTAACAATTTAAATTGAATTGAAAGTATCTTTGGAGTAAACTTATTCACACAATATTATTTATTATTATATAAAATTTAAAGTACTATAACTTATTACATCGCATTCAATTTTTTTATTATTAAATTTTAATTTTTTGCAGAAAAGTTTACGACTCAGACATAAGGTGTCGGAAAATAGTCCTTCGTATTGAATGAAGGGCTATAAACAAATTCAAGTTTGTCACTTTGAAACTCATCAAAAATTGTTTCTTTAAGGTAAATATTATTCACTAAATATATATAATATTTTTTTCAAATACAATTACAATAAAAACTAATTATATTTCATTAAATTTTTTCAGGTCAAAACTTCGGTCGTGTAATAGCAATCTACATTTACATCTACATCTAATCTACATCTACATCTATCTTTATTATTTGAATAAAAATTGGAATCAAGAAAATTGTAAATAACGTTATATATCTTTATTGAACTTTTGACTTTATTATGGAACTATTAAATTATTGACTGTGAACCTATTGAATCCAAACTCCTGAATCCGCTGAATCTGAAAATTGGAATGAACCACTGAATCTCAACATCGAACCTGAACCACTGAATCTCAGTATCGAACCCGAATCACTGAATCTGACTATCGAACTCGAACTACTGAATCTGACTATTGAACTTAAACCACTGAATCTGAAACACTAAATCTAATTTGTATTACTTAATCTGAATCAACCAGGCATTTAAATTTATAGTAATTAACAAAATTCTGAATCAGTTTTGCATCGTTTGAAACAAACTGAAGTTTTGAATCATTGAAATTGTCGATTTAAATTCTCAAAGCTTACATTATTTATAGTTATTATTTAACTTTATTTTATCATCTCTTTTTTCGGAAAAGTTTTTCTTTGGAACTAAGAATCGTTTTATTCATCTAAACAAATTATATTGCATATTTTGTATAAAAAACTTACAAGCCGTAACTTTACTTCTATATATATATAAAAATAATTTCATAAAATCATAATTTCACCTGAAATTTTGATTTTAATTGTAGATTTTAGTAACATAAAGCAATTATGCCTAGAAGAAAAGCACAGAGAACGGAAGCAGAGGAAGTAGAATTTCAAGAAATGAAAAGAATAAAAAATTTAGAAGCCCAACGCTGATACAGACTTAAAAAAAAACTCAAAAAGAATTATTATCATTCAATGCACCGGCACTGGATGTTCAAGGAAACGCACAAACTTCTAATGATATGACTTTACATTCTCAAGTTGTTCAATGTGATCCTACCAATACTGTCAATCAAAATGTATTAACACAAACTGCCAGTAAGACAATGTCTCAGAAAAAGAAATGTATTTCTCAAATCAAAGACAAAATTATAAACGAAATTATGGAGCACGATATTGGGAAAATGAATATATCTTGTAAACACTGCGGGGCACTCCATTTTAGCAACGAAATTATCAGTAAGGATAATGAAAGTTTTAGTGGATGCTGTAGTCATGGGAAAGTACATCTGGATCCAATGCCTACTTTTCCTGCTTATCTCAGATCTTTTTTTGATGGGTCTAATGTGAATTCGTCAGAATTTTATGAAAACATTCGATGCTACAACAACGCGAATGCATTTGCATCTTAAAGCAAATTTAGTTAAATTTAACGGTCGACCTGGTCCATTTTGCTTTAAAATTTCAGGACAGATATATTATCAAATTAATACTTCGTTATACCCAATCAATGATGAAGCTCCAGCATTTGGTCAGTTATTCATAATTGATCCAAATGAATCCTTACGTCATCGTTCAAGTGTTTTTGATCATCTTAACATAGATATTCTGAAATCTTTAAACAATATGATGAGAGAGCACAACATTTTTGCTCAATCTTATGAAACAATGGCACAAGAATTGAAAAATCAAATGCAATCTAATGAAAGTGAACCATCTGAGTTACAGTTATTATTTTCTTTGAAACCAGGAATGGATCAACGAAGATATAACTACCAACGAGTTAATGAAGTTGCTGCAATTTTTTCTACAACAGCAGATGGTGAAATTCCAGAATCGTTCGTTACAATTCGAAATAAAACTACAAAAATGTTACAATCTTTAAGCACTATGGATCCAAATGTCGAACCTTGGATTTATCCACTTTTATATCCTTCTGGAACACGAGGATGGCATCGCGATATTATGCAAGTTAATAGTAACCGCCGAGTTACACGAAGGGATTATACAAAATATCTTCTAGCTGTAAGAAATGGAGAATTCAATCCATTTATTATGGGACGACGTCTAATGCAACAGTGGGTTGTAGACTCATATGTAAAAATCGAAAGGGATCGTTTGGAATATCATAAATCGCATCAAAAAAAACTTCGAATAGAAACATACAAAAATCTTAACGATTACTTAAATACCAATGCTGCTAACACAAATTCAACTATCGGTAAATTAACTATTTTACCATCTACTTTCGTCGGATCACCACGAAATATGTTACAGCATTATCATGATTCGATGGCTATTGTCAGACAATTCGATAAACCAGACATTTTCTTGACCATGACATGCAATCCAAATTGGCCAGAAATAAAAGATAATCTTTTAAGTGGGCAACAAGCATGTGATAGACCAGACATAGTTGGGAGAGTCTTTGACATAAAAAAAGATCACTTGGAAGATTTAATTGTAAAGCAAAGTTTTTTTGGTGAAGTAGCTGCATACGTGTACGTTATTGAATTTCAAAAACGAGGTTTGCCACACATTCATATGCTTATAACTTTGAACAAGACAAGCCAAAAGAACTCAGTTGCAACTATTGATGAAATCATTTTTGCTGAGATACCTAATCCATCAGCTCATCCACAATTACATGAAATCGTGATGAAAAATATGATTCATGGACCATGTGGTGATTGGTGTATGGTGGATGGGAAATGTTCGAAACACTTTCCGAAAACATTTCAAGAAGAAACTACTATGAACGACAATAGATATCCCACCTATCGAAGAAGAAATACTGGCATCACTTATGAAAAATCCGGTAGATTTATAGTTGATAACAGAAACGTTGTGCCTTATTCGCCGAAATTACTAAAACTTTTCAATTGTCACATGAATGTTGAAGTGGTTTCCAGTATTCAATCTGTTAAATATATTTATAAATATATTTACAAAGGTCATGATGCTGCTTCCATAGTGATACAAGAAAGTTCTGGAGAATCAGTCATTGATCATGATGAGATAAAACATTTCGTGGAAACTAGATACGTGAGTCCGATTGAAGCATGTTGGAGAATTTCCAGCTTCAAGTTGCAAGATAAAAGCCACACGATTTATCGTTTACCTGTTCATTTACCTAATGAACATAACATCATTATAGACTCATCAAATGATGACAAGTTGTCATCAGCATTGAATCAAATAACAGTGCTAATGGAATATTTTAATCTGAATAGAAGAAATGAATGTGCAAGAAGATACTATTATTCAGAAATTCCAAAACATTTTGTTTACAAGAAAGAAAATATCGATGGAAAAAAGATTTTTCGTTGGCACGAACGACAAAGTCATTTCAGATGTATAGGTCGTATGTACTCTGTCAGTCCTGCGCAAAGTGAATTATTTCATTTGAGAATACTGCTATTATCGGTTAAAGGTGCTCAAAGTTTTGACGACATAAAAACTGTCAATGGAATACAACACTCTTCTTTCACTGCTGCTTGCTTAGCTTTAGGATTAATTGAAAACGACGAAGAATGGCGGAAATCAATGACTGGAGCAATCTCTTGGATGATGCCGCGTCAACCTAGATATTTGTTTGTTCGAATTTTGATTCATTGCCATCCGAAATATCCCAACGAATTGTGGCAGGAATTTAAATCGGCAATGTCTGAAGATTATGCAAGAAATAATGACTCATTACTAAGTCAAAAAATGGCTTACGAGAAAATTATTCAATTACTACATGATCAAGGCTACGATAATTTCAAAGTTCCAGACATGGATGTAATGCCACCAATTTCAAATAACGTCGTTTCAAACTCATCAGAACAGCATTTGCAAATTGGACTTTGCCAATACGCTATGATGAACGAGACTCAAAAACAAATTGTTGACGAAATTTTGAATGCTTTAAACAACAATAGTAACCAGAGATGCTTTTTCGTAGATGGACCGGGTGGATCAGGAAAAACTTTCATATATAACACGCTTTATCATTTAATAAAAGGAAGAAACAAAGTGGTAAGTACTATGGCATTTACTGGTATTGCAGCAACATTGCTACCAGAAGGTAAAACCGTCCATAAAACATTAGGATTACCAGTTCCTTTATTTGCAAATTCTTCTTCAAATATTAAATCGCACACAGAAGCAGGACAACATTTAAAGAATGTTGATGTATTCATTTGGGATGAAGCTCCAATGGCTCCTAGATACGCTTTGGAAATCATGCATCGAACGCTGAAAGATATAATGCGAAACAATTTATTGTTTGGAGAAAAAATAGTTATTCTAGGAGGGGATTTTCGACAATTATTGCCTATTAAAGAAAATGGAACAAGAAGTGAAGTAATTAATCTTTCCATAAAATTCAGCCTTTTATGGAAGCATTTTAAAATATTCACTTTGACTGAAAACATGAGAGTTTTACCAGAAGAATTGGAATTTGCTAAATACGTGCTAAAGGTTGGAAATGGTGAATTAAATGATAATGATAATAATATTGAAATTCCTACTCGCTTATTAGCTGATTTAAACACTGATATAGTAAAAGACGTTTATGGTGAAGCATTGAAAATCCATGAATTCAGAAACCCTGAATTCAGGGTGTATTTACGCAAAATAGGCTCGAAATAATAAAGCTATAGAAAAGTTATGTTTTGAACATTTTATTTATTTTATATAAATTTTTTTAATTGATATGAATAAAATACTTACATATTCGAGCCAATGTCGTTGATTTTCACCGAATACTGTCATGTTTGGGCTCATTTTTATACATGTAATTAAGCCTTAAATGTCAAAATGTTGATTCACTTCGGTTGTTACCGTTATAAAATTCGAACATGAATTCAAATAATTTGACAATTTATGATCAAATTATTCGAAAACTACAAAAATGAGCCCAAACAGAATATTATTCAATAAATATCTTGACGATTGGCTTAAATATGTAAGTATGATTGAAACATTTATTTATAATCAAAAAATTTTATAAACTACGATATTCTGAGCAATGAAAATTTGTTCTTTATTATTTATTTTCATCACTTCACAGGTTTGATGGGATTTAATTGATAGAGTAATATAGGAAAAACCTAAAACTAGACACAAATCTTGGAGCTACAACAACTTCAATAAATTGATGCAATTATAATACCATCTAGAAAGTTCTTTTTTATGTTTTTATATTTACAGAAATATTGCCACACTTTTGAATTTGTTAAAATTTTTTGACAAGAAGGACAAGAAGTGCAAGTGACCTGCACTTTTTGATTTACAATAACTATGCTTTTGAAGATTTCCTTTTTTTTTACAACTAAATAAAAAAGCAGATAGCTTCGCCCGGATCTTAAAATTCCTGAACATTAAAATTATCCAAATTCATATTTTCTTTGAGAAGCAATACGTTTTGTTTAATTGTTATTACATGACATACTGTACAACTAAGAAATTTGTTCATTAGGACTAAACGGGTCTTGATCACATCATAGTCGAAGTATCAATTTTGAATCAAAAAAGAAAAAAAGTGAACACTGAATCATTAAAGTTTAAATCTATATAATTCATAAAATTATAAGCCTCAAATTGACATTTCTACAAAAAAATCTACATTTCTACCTTTTTCTCTTCTAAAAATTGTCCCCAAAAATAAATTTCATATCTGGATCAAAATTCAAGAAAATGAAATGTTTGATCTACCTGCAGAAGACGCTTAGTCCGAACCAAAGAAAACGAGCCTGGCATCAAAGAAATGAGATCCACCGACTCATACCGACCTGTGTAAATAAGGGTTAGAAAAAGACACGGAACAAGGTCTTGGAAGACAAATTTTTTTCATGTTCTAATTGTAAAAGAACAATTGACTTTCGAAAATTAATACCTAAAATAATAACCCCAATTTTTTCTTCAAATCAGCCATCTCACATAAGAGCACCTTGTTATCCTTCTTTCTCGGCCTTTCTCTTGGCATCTTTGTTTTTTTTGCTCTCTCCTTCGCCTCGATTGATTTCTAGTTGACCGAAGCGTTTATTTCTTTAGGTCTCATGTAGCTTATTCTCATTGTTGATCTTTGACTCGAGTTCCTGGGTCGTGGCCTCGGTTTTTAGTTTTATTTATACAATTATTCAGTTTCTGGATATGAAATTAAGGATTCGATTGGTTACTGTGAGGATAATTTATTGCATAAACCGTAAATGCAAAAAAAAACTAATTAACTGTAACATTTCACGAGAATTAGTACAAGTAACATTTTGGAGCACGCTTGCTTTGCGAGTGGCGGATGTGCCGCTAGAGGCGCTGCACACTAATCACATGTCTACTTCGGACATGCGTTTGAAATAACGTTTATGATTTTGAGATATTAAATTGGAAAAGAAATCTGAAGTTTTGTTCGTTTATCAAAAATAATTAGAATGCCTGAATTTATTTTTTAATAGTCTTTCATATTTTTTTTATTTATTTTTTTATTTTTTTTTAGTTTATACTACTCTAACGGATTTGTGCATCGCGGGTTGCTAACCCTAGGGGCCATAGCTGACAACTAATATTTTTCATGATTATTTTTAAAAGTTCAACACATTATTTTTGAAAAACAGATTGTTAATTAAAATCAACTCAATTAATAGGAAAATCGCACAATTTATTTTTATTTGTCGAACATAAATTTGTAATTAGATATTCACATGAAAGTGATCTTAACGTTACTTGCAATTTCCTAATTAGATAATGCAATAGTTAAGGCCGTATAAATTTGTATAGACTTTGTGAGAGCCGACAGTATTTAATTATAGTGGCGCAAGCATAAAAAGTATTTTGTGTCCAATTTGAAAATTGCATGTTTGATTTTTTTGGGACTGGTTACCCTTCTTTGTTTATTTAATCAAATAAAGTACATCTGATGAACAATTTAAGCTTTTAAAGATTTAAAAAATTTAAGACCCAGATAGTTTAAATGATCGTTTATAATTTTTATCGCAGTAAAAAATAAATTCATTAATCTCAAAATCAAAAATATATTATTTCTAATTCGTTTTATATTTTTAAACGTGCTGATCAACTGTATTAAATTTTCTATTCTGATTTCTTGTTGTTTCTAACTGGCTGTGAAGTCAACTAAGCTAGTTTTACAACAAAGAATATATTTTTTTATAATCAAATAAGTCGATTCAGAAATTCTTTCTATTTTGTGAAAAAACCTGAAAAACAATTAAAGAGTAAAGTTAAACGTCTCATCTAGTGCCCAAAAAGAGTTAGGGTGCACAAAATGAGAATCAAACGTTTCTTGAAATCGGTTTGAATTACTATTACAAGCATTAAGGGGAGATTTGTTGCCCTATCACCTATTGGTTAACAAATTCTAAAAGAATTATTTTAGTCTCGTTTTGGGTATAAGGGTTATCAAATTAGGGATGATTTATTCCTTGTTGCGGAAATAAATTTCAAAGTATAAGATAAAGGCTTTATTTCTGAAAAAAAAACTGCAGTCTGTAGAAATATTTTTTATCATTCTTACCAAATTCTAGCACTTAATTTGGAGAAATGAGGGAGGAGATAACTTATTCGAATTGGGCAAACTATTTTTTTTCTAATCAACTCCAAAATATTTGAATCTGTCATAAAGATTTTTTTTTCTTTAAAATTTGACATTTTAGGTTAAAATTACTTGTAGTAAAACTTGTTGTTGCAAAGTAGAATGAATTAATAATTAATAAATAAATTTTCGTTTTAATTTATAGGTGAATTAGACCACTTAAGGATGTTTTATTAATATTCCAAAAACAGAAAAACACAGTAAATTATGAAGTCATCACGAACATTACGTCGAGCTTTAAAACGACATAGAGAAATTGAATGAGAAAACTTAGATCAAGAAATAAGATCGAATGTTGATCAAGAAATCATACAGTTTAAAGGAACTGGTATATCCACGTATGCATCTTGATATTTATATACGTGATGTGAAAACAGGAGATGCCATAAAAATAGATTTCATAAATCTGAATTGATAATAGGATTGCTCATTGATTTGAAACAAAACGTCGATTTCTCAAATATTTTTAACATCTCTACAAAAATAGTATATCAAAATATTTATGAATATTAATATAACTATTTCGTTAATTTAATTTCGTTAGCGATCATGAACATTATTTATCCGAATATGAATTGTACACAATAAGCTCTGTCAGTTCCGATGATAATGGAGGAGAATTTGATGAAGACGGAACAATTGTTGCATCTAGCTACGACGATTATGTCGATGAGAATCCTATGGCTGATGTTTTATCAAATGACGAAGAAGCAATAACGGCTGATGGTGAAAACTTGAAATAAATTTCGCATTTTTATCTGTGCAATAGGTTTGATAACAGGTAATTCATTTTCAGATGCCCGAGATTACATTTTTGAAAAGCTTGACGGAAATGACAATCCACTTCTTCACGAAAGAGCGGTAATAACAAAGTGGGAAAGCATATTTTCAATCCTCAATCTTGTTTATCGTCACAAAATGCCAAAAGTACCTCTATCAAATATCCTGAAGCTCATATCATTGCACATTCCATCACCGAATCTCTTTCCCAATACAAACTTAAAATTCTTTAAGAATTTTAACGATGTGTACATGAACTTACGACGCCATTACTACTGCTTTCACTGTTTGATATCACTGAAGGCGACACAACTGCTTGTGATTGCAAGGATCCTTCTAAATCATCGTACTTCATATCTATTTCTATCCAAGACAACTGCAGACATTGTACGACAGACCAGGATTCTTTGATTTGCTGAACCAGAGCGAGAAAGCACTGAAGATTATGGTGATATATACGACGGTCGTATATACAAAGAATTGAGCACTGATGGTAAAGTGTTCGGAGATCCAAACAACATCACGTTAACGTGGTTTACCGACGATTTCAGAATTTTCAAAACAAAGTATGAAGTTTGGTCTTTTTATAATACCATAAACGAATTACCGTACTTAGAGAGGATGAAAATTCAAATTCATTTGTTACTTCCAATTTTGTGGCTTGGAGAACTTAAACCAAACTTTGAGTACGTTTTGCAAGTTTTGCGAGACGATTTAGAACCTCTCGCAAATGGTGTAGATTTTAGAGTTTACGGTAAAGACGAACCAGTATATGTTAAAGTTTTAACAATCTGCGGAACTTGCGACTCACCAGCAAAGGCAATGGTGCTCAATATGATTCAATATAACGGTGCATTCGGATGTCAGACATATGACCACCCAGGAGAAACTGATGAGGGAACAAATAATGTTCGCGTCTTTGACTGCAATCTTAATTTCAATCGTTCACTTAAATCTCTATTAGCTAAAAATGTAAGGGATTTTGGTCCATTGCCGGTAACGTCGTGTTTCCCCTATGAAGATATCAATGGTAAATTGAAACGATTTGTCACAGGAACGAACTCTCCTCACTTATAGATTTGTCAGACATTGTCCGCTTTTAAAGTTATGGAAAATTTAAATGACGAGAAGTTGCACGAAAACAGACCAGCAAAAAAGTTTGTGGATTCTATGAACTACAAAATAGGACGACTAGACCGGCTACGAATTAATGACTACATGCATGTAATCGAGGGCGATGTGATTAGAGTCGAGAACATTGCTTCAGTTAATTTTGCGTTGCAAATTAAAGATAGTAGGAAATCTTTCATTGCAAAAGTAATAAGTACCCAAGAATTCGAATAAGTTTTCTACTCTTGTGAATAAGTTGTTCAACGTAAATTGTTATCATTTCATTCACGTTGTCAGAAAACATAATTATAATAAAATCATAAACATAGTTTAATATTACTTAATTTGTTTTATTTTTTGAATAAGCATGGATTGTAAAAACTTTGTAATAAAGTGATTCGTTTCTAAAATCAATTCGTGCGTCGTGTACGTAATATGATAGCCATTGAAAATTCAATCGGTTTATAATCGCCAATGGCAAACCCATAAATGAGGCTATTGAGTCCGAGATCAGGATTAACATTCTAGTTAGGGATTGCGACACTACCTAAGTATACTATTATTAAGCAGAAAACAAATGATACAATTTTAAAGGTTAGGAAAAGTACTTTGAAATTGAGCAAACACTCAAGATTGGAGTAGTTCTAACCTCAAAGGTCTAGCCATTATGCAATAAGGCGCACGAATATTGAAAACGCCATGGTAAGTGATTAGTAATTAGGAATTAGGCGAGCAATCAAATAAGCACTAGTTTTAATCCCATAAGCTCTACCTCTCAGCCCGAGATAGTTCTCGTTATTTTACAAGTGCCACGCCGATCCTGTAGGCTCTGCAAATGAGCCAGATATCGCGCCAGTATTTTCGCGCTTCACAGTAAGTAGAAAAAGAAAGAAAAAAATACTATTATAGGTTTTCTGACGTGATTTGAGATTGCGCAAATAATTTAGTTGGCGCAATTTTTAATAACTTTGGCTATGCCAGTCGGCCAGAGATTGAGTTCGTTGTTTTGCGAGTGCCATTAACGATCACATATGCACAGCCAGCGAGCCAGAGGTCGAGCTCGTATTTTTGCGAGTGCCACTGACGATCCCATAAGCTCTACTAGCAAGTCAGAGACTGTGTTTCCGCGCTTCTGAGATAAGTTGAAAAGGAAAAATTGATTTTTCTCAGTTTAATGATCTGCTTTGAGAATGCGCGAATAAATAAGTTAAGGCTAGTTTTAACCTCATAGGCTCTGCCAGTGGGCCAGAGATCAAGCTCTTATTTTTGGAAGGGCCAATGACGATCCCATAGGCTCTGCCCAAAAAAAATTAAATTTTTTTACGTTTTTTCACAAATTTTCTTACGTATCCGCTGTTTCAAAATTAAAATTTATACAATGCCATAACTTATAATCTAGCATTTTATTTGTCTCTTTTAATTCTCTGGGATTTAACCACGAGCCACAGATTTCCCAGAGATAGCCCAGAGGTTCTCCCATAGACTCAGCCATAGATTTTTTTCCACGCGGGACGTCAATTGAGAGAAGACTTCTCGAAACACGTGAAAAATTCCTGAAAATCCAGCAAATTTCATTAAATTATGCTATACACAGAAGCTCATTTTTACTGTTATATTACAAAAATTTTCTCACCCGAATGAAGAAATTGTTAAATGCAGAAATAAAAATTGGAACACTAAATTGTTCTGATTGGACTGCAGATATTTGTATTGGCAAATATTCACATTTGATGTGACAATTATGAACATGTTTTGTAAAACGCATAACAACACGTTTTTAATGTCGACAGTTATATGATCACTACGCTCCGAAGATATAAGATGACTTATATTAAAACCTATTTAACTAACCTAACTAACTATACCAGAGTTGCCACTCTGCTCCTTTTATAACAAATGGTCAAAATTTTCCTACTTGATCATAAGATCATCAGAAAAGATCTCAGAAAAGATCATAATCTCGATTGTGCGCGTTTTTAATTTTCATATTTTTAATGATAAAATGTGTAAAAATGAAATTATGTCAAAGCAAGTGAATAATAAATAAACAAACAAAAAATAGAAAGGTCTTTTATAATTTCTATAAATACAAAATGATTGAAAAATTAAAAATAATATGAATTTTCACAATATTATGATTGAAAATTTGTTTGTAGTTAAATAAAATTATTAATAAAATTACATGAAAATGAAATTTGACACAGAAATTTTGGGGCACATTTATTTATTACTTACATATAACACCCAAGTTTTCAAAATATTAATACAACCGTTACTTAATTTATTTAAATATGACGTTTTTGAATAAGCGAGATCATTTCTTGTAAACGTAGTCTCAGAAAACATTTTGAGATCGTACATTTTATATGCCATAAAATGCCCATCCAAATAACAATCATGCAAGTATTTTGTGACAATAAGAAAATCAATGTTGTCTTTATCGACTATTAAAGTATGAACAAAAAAGAATTGTGGACCTGCCTCGTGGAATCGTACTATAATAGAATTTTGTTTGATTTCTTGTCCTGAATATTTTATCCGTTTTAAGACGAAAATGTGATCATTTAAAGAGTATGAAAGCAAAGATACAAATTCTAAAATATTGTTCAAGGATACAACCTATATTGTTATAATAATATGATGTTATCAAAATCTTGAATCAGCCAATCTCACCAATTCGAGTATTTAATTTTCCGGTCTCGAATTAAAATAATCTAGATGAGATCCCGATCCCGAGAAATCAAAACACAAAATAATATTCGTAAATATGGTCTCGAAAATTGAATTGTGCAGTACATCTAATCAGGATATTTTGCAATAATAAATTCGGACATTCGATTGAACAAGTCAAACAATCGAAGAAATTTTATTAACAAATAAACAATAGCTGATAAACAAAATGTTGATCAACAATTATAAACAATATTTCACAATAATTATTAACTAATCATAAATTAGGTTTCCATCAAACATCAATACATTTTCATTGTAACAACTTTGTTTGATGCAACATTTTATTCTAAGTCGGAATTAATCAATTTTAATCCGAGATCAAGAAAAATAATCAAATGTAAATACTGTCTCGAGCAAAATCTGTACTTCGAATTTCAAGCTCGTGAAATTCAAATTGGGATGAAAAATACCGACTATTTTTCCGCTAGTCAAAACAATGTAATTTTGACAGCGATTTAATTCGGATTAAT
The DNA here is from genome assembly GCA_030523145.1 of Trissolcus brochymenae. Classification (NCBI taxonomy): domain Eukaryota; kingdom Metazoa; phylum Arthropoda; class Insecta; order Hymenoptera; family Scelionidae; genus Trissolcus; species Trissolcus brochymenae. The sequence continues at coordinate 13,553 of JAQQRF010000947.1, forward strand.
GATGCAACTGATGAAGGAAATTGTATTTGACAGACAATGAGATTTTTAAACAATTATGGGTCGACGCTGACCACAGACAACACAGAAAATTTCAGACATAAATCCGACACAGAATACAACTGGTCGGAGCAACAATGACGCTGTTTCGGATTAACAATTCCAACAATTTTGCCCACAAAAACATTGTGATGCAATTTGAACAGTTGGGATCAACCGAACTTCGGTGATCGCCTTAGATCTTATTGCGATCTGATAAATTTCAGCTCCACAAGAGCAAAACATTAAATTAAAGACATTTAATTCGGACATGAATTAAAATACTTGCAGAAAACACAACACTTGTTTTTTGTCTATTATATTTCAGACTTGCAATACATCAAATTTGTATTGCAATACGTCAAATTACGTTATTTGCAATACGTCAAATTGCAGACATGCAATTTGACAACAAACACTAATGGATTTATGACTGTTGCAACTTTCAAATTTATGCCGCTCGAGAATTCATTCCGCAACAATCAGAACTATAACTTATTTTGTTGAATAAAATTTGAAATGAAATTTAAATTAAATGAAAAATAACTTAGCCGAATTCGATGTCCAGAAACAATGAGCTCAGCCAAAATGTGATGTCAAGATAAAACCGAACTTGGAGGAACAACTCTGACGAAGAACTAACAACAACAACAACAAATTTTGCACTAACTGATAACAATTTTTCGGCCCTTATTTATACTAATTTGACAGGAAGTCAGGGTCAAAACCTGACTTCCTGTCCCCTCCTTCTCATTATTTCAAACTCAACGGACAAAGGCTACATTTAATAAATGGCAAATCGACTCGATTTTAATATTTTTATTTTATCTCCTTTTCGAAGTTCATAACAACTATCGTACGTTTGCTGCTCGGAATGTACATTGCATTAGACGTAGATTTTTACAAAAATCGATCGCACAATTCAAGTTGCGATTTAATAGCTATTGTACGACAAATATTCACTCGATTTCTGGATGTTTTTGCTGTAACAGTTCTCTCTTGATGTTTGCCTTCGTATCTTATACAACAATTATTTCACAATAACCAACATTTTGCATTACATACGAATAGTGCACGAGAAAATGATGTTTTGGTTACATCGATTGAAGAAAAAGTTCATTTAAAAGAGTTAAATATTCGTCAACATAACCGCATAGTAAATAATGAAAATCAACGGTTACATATTGACTTTTAACAATATCTATTATACTTTTCATGAATAAAAATAGTGAACAATACTTATCGTTTTCAGAAATTGAATCTCTAATGATTAGGCCCAAATTAGTAACCAGAGTTAACATTTCTGAAGCTGTAATTATTATGTATTTATTTTTTTAGTGATTGTGAAGTATCTCAGGTGGTTTATTCGTGTTAAATTCCCCTAATATTGTATTCGTTTGTTTAACTGATCAAGAGAAATTTACAATTTACTCACATTTATAAAATGATTTAAAATTGAACGGACATCATAGCGACAAGTGCCTTTCAGGAGATCGTGCATTGGATCTGCAAATAAATTATCGGTTTCAGAAAAACCAGGTAGGTTAAAGTAAAGCTTTCAAAAAACCCTAAAAGAGAGTGAAGACCAAGATTATCTCCCAAAATGACAGCTAATTTAAAAAATATTTGTTTTCGTCCCAAACTTCTTTGAACACTTATGCCTACATCTTGTAGATAATGAAGTTCAGCAATGAGTCTTGCAAAAACGAATTCATCTTTGCTCTTTTTGCGGTCGAGAGCGTTGTAAAGAAAAAAAAAACAAAAATATTTTCAAGTTAAGAGCTCATTTCAGGAGGTGTATCTGGTACGCTGTAATAAACTGCGTCAATTTTTTGAATGTCTTTGTGTGAATTGAGAGGATTGTTGCGTTTGTATTCGTCGGCAAAAAGTAAGGATGAAAACACAATCTTGTTTTCATCTCCTTCAGTCCTTTTTGCCCATAAAGCAGACTGAGAAATATTTAATATAATATCTTTATGCGATTTGAAATAATGCTTATAATTGATTGTTTTTTCGAAAATACCTGACATTTCAAAAAATTTAATCTATTGATTGAATTTTTTTTTAAATTTAATCTATTGATTAAATTTTTTTTTAAATTTAATCTATCGATTAATTTTTTTTTTAAATTTAATCTATTGATTAAATTTTTTTTTTAAATTTAATCTATTGATTAAATTTTTTTCTGCGTAAGTGGGAACAGTTTCGACGTAAGGCAAACCATCTTTAGTTTTTATATCATTTGTCTATACTGAATGCTTTCAGGTTCAATGAAACAGCCGCTTTTTTTAAAGTGTTGTAATCGATGATGTCCTGTTGAAATGCTTGATATACCACTAGAATATTTTTTTTCTAAATTACTAACAAATTTTAAAACTTCGTCGTTTGTACAATTTTCCTTTAATTTTTGCTGATTATAGTTTACAAATTTGTTTAAATCCATCTGACAATAATTATTCTCATGATGCACTATATTATCAACTATTTTTCTTGGGACGTTAGAGTACGCATACAACTTAGAACAGAATTGCAATTGCACAACATCTTTTTTGTCGGAACATAACAGATCCTCACTCTCTTACTCGATCTCTATTAATTTCTCTACGATATCGTCGTTTATAAAATCTTTATTGTTAGCATGTGAACATTTTTGTAAAAGAAAAACTTTTACAAAGAAGTATAATGTTACACAATTACAAAATTATTACAGCTGTCAGTTAAACAATAGAAAATGTAATCCTGATTCGCGTTTAACCTTGTGAAAGAACTTGTGACACTTTTCCTGTCAAAAAATTCAATGATTGCGTTTTTCTGTCTGTAGCTTGATTTATGTTGTATTCTGCTTGTTGTATAAACTGCCACAGTAAAAATGAGACTGATGGACATTTACAGTGCAATACAACAAAAGTTTTAAAAGCGAGATCTATCGCGTTGACACAAGACGGCACTTCGTAGCGAGTATCATTTATAATGATGATAGTTTGCAAAGCGTTTGTCAAATCTTCAATTAGAACAACGAAAGGCTGCAAAGTTTCATTTTGCGCACGCAAAGTTTCTTTCATGTCTTCGATTCAGGCTTCGACATCAGCAGGATTCTGAAAAAATGTTTACACATGAGTCAAGAAATTATGCTTCTCTTAAATATGCAATTTTTGTAATCATATCTATATGTAAAAAATGTTTCAAACCTGTACACGCAAAATGAAATTGTTTCGTCTTTCTTGTAATGTTATTTTATGATGAGGACCAGAATTACCATCAGCTTTGCGTTTTGTTAGACGTTTGTAACCCTCAATCAGATAGGGCAACAGGGCAAAACACGACAGCATCCTGTTGTTCTACACAAAAATAAGAAGAATAAATTTTCTTTCAAAGCTATTTATGCAAATCTCCAACTAACGGTTATTTAAGGCTGGCAAAACTTTCAAAAAACCATTATCATAATGATTTTTTATATGGCAGAATAAAAGTTATTCTAACAAAACTGTTTTCATGACATTCTATCTTTGAAGAAAGAAATTGGTTTTATCTCCATGTAATTTTTGAAAGTCTAACTCCAACTAAGACAGACACAATGTGCCACTACTGTAAGAAAATATAAAAATAAACTGTAATTAATAACAAATTACTGTCAGTGACATTAATTGACCAATTGCTTTCCTTCATTGTTGACAAACAAAGAAATAAGTTCAAGTACTGGTGCACTGTTGTTGAAGGTCCCAGAAGAATAGTCGTTTTTAGGAAAAGCTTCATTCCAAAGTGCAACGACTTGATCCCAGGATTCGATGTTTTTTTGCAGCCACTCCACGCGTTCCTCCACTAATAAATTAATATAATTGAAAATTGAATCAGTTGTGTAAAAACAGAAAAAATATTAAATTTTGTGTACCACCAATAAAATTTAAATAACAGATTAATTTTTGTAATTTTTTTTCCAAATGTTGTTTCCTTAAAAAGTTATATATTTTGTTTTTGTAAAAAGATCTATTTTCTCTCGCACAGATTTCATTTATGACTACTGTTATAGAAATGTCTCGTCAGTTTATAATAAAAAATTTTCAGCCAAAATGTCTTCCTATAAGATTTTAAGAAAATGAAAAGCTTTTCCGGGAAAATAAATAATTAATACAAAACATTCAAAACGTTAATAACATGTACGAGAGAGAAAAAACATTACTCATTTATTTAACTTTTAAATAAACGTTGAAATTTTATTCAATTTCGAAAAACGTTCATGAATTACCTTGTAATTCTATGGTATCTCTTTCTTGATTTTTGGGATGAAATTTCTCGAATTAAAATAATGAATGATGATTTTGAATGTTTATATGATCACTATCTGTTATATTACTATATTATTACTAACATTAGAGTCGTTGCAATTTTGCAATAACTTTTGATAACTGTGATTATTATCTATTATAGAATATTATAATAGCCCAGAGGTTCTCCCATAGACTCAGCCATTATAGAATTAAAAGTTATACAATGCCTATATAAATAGATATATAGCCTATAGATATATATATATATAAATATATATATATTTACGGGTCAAATATATATAAATGAAACAATTTGTTTCATGTTTCATGTTTCATGTTTTTATAAAGTTAATATACAGTATATACTACATCACTTTATATAATATTATATATTATATAATATAATATAATAATAATATATATATAAAATTTTTAAGAAAATATCTGGTTCTTTTCTTTCTTTCCGTACTAGAAGCCCAGTTTTTTTCATGCTACCTTTAGCATATTCAAAATGAAACCACAATGATCCGAAATTATTTTTGTGAATTCCATTTTCTCTAACTCCAGCACTAAAACATGTTTGCACAACTTCCCCAGGGAAAGTGTTTTCGATTTCAGATGCCAGCATTTGAAATCTTTGTCGGAAAATCCTAGGAATTCAAAATGTCATTAGTTCGATTGAATAATTTACTTGTTCATTTAATATAATTTTGTAGAAATATAAAATTATCATAATGACGTGAATTTTTGTAACTTCTCGCCTGGTGAAACAGTCCTGAGTTGAAGATCTCGTTCTTGTTTTATGACAAGCCTTGTTAATCCGTTTCTGTTTGTTTCAATCATGTGATTGTCATTAACTTTATAGCAGCTCAAGATTAGTTTTTTTTCCTATAAGAATACATAATATGGCCATTAATATTGTTGTTACTTAATGTCTATCATTACGTTTAATAATTCATAAAAATGAAATGTCCAACTCAATTAATATACAATAATTCGACAATAAGACATCAGGAATATATAACCATAGGTTGTACGAATAAGAAATAAATCTTTTCCACCAAAAAATAAGTGGATAATAAATAATATATTAATTGAACACTTCAATGTCAAGTATGATGTCTTCAGACGTCGCTACTGGAATTCGAAAGTTTGACAAATTGTTACATGATAAAAAACAGACTAATAGATTCAGATTATTCTAAAATAAGATGTTATAATAGCGATCTACATATTGAGTTGAGTAAATTAATACAACTACGATACATTTACATTTCTATGATTCTTCTACATTTTTATGATTATTTTGCATTTTCATGCAATAAATGTTCGAAATTTATATTAACATTACATATTTTTGGAAACTCATGAATATTAGAAAGGAAAATCGCCCTTCGTAAATTCCTGGAAAACCTTCTCCAAACGTCGCGCTCTATTGTCCTAAACTAAATAAATAGAGTGTCATCTTCTTGACAAAATCAGTCTTTCCTCCCGTCTAATCCGGTAGACTTATCCTCTTGCTAACCGTTGTCCCCAAATCGTTCAACGGCAAGAACTCTCGAAATGGACTGTCCTTAAATAGTTCAGCAATAAGAGAAATAACTCTACCGATTCTGCGGTGGGAATCAAAAACCATACCGATACGCGTGTTGACACAAGAATTGTTCTCGAGCCGCTATATGTGTCGTTAGACGTCAATATTCGTGGCAATTTGTGTTTACACCATTGCTGTCGTTGTGCGTTGCCGTTGCTGCTACGCGTTGCCGTTGTTGCGCCACTTTATAACCGTTGGGCCACTGCGGAGTAGTCGAGCTGGTAACCCTCAACAGATCGCAGAACGTTCACAAATAAAAGTAAAAACTATTTTTACTTTCATTCCTCATTAACTAACAGAATTTCTCGCTTGGACGCGGTTGGAAGTATTTCGACATTCTAACATTTATTGTTTAATTGTTCGTCTACTTATGACCCGGACAAGTTTTTAGAGTATAAGTATATAGCTAACTTGATGTTAACATTTATTGCCACTTCTGGTCTCGCTGACAGTCTACTCTGTTGTAGAAGCACCTATCAATACATTAACTTCTTATAACATAAACTCATCTGCCATTTCTTTTCCATAAGTGGATTATTCAGATGGTGAAACCACCTACGAATATTCGACAGAGGACTTCATCATTGAGGATCCGGAAACTACCTCTAACTCTTTGGCTCCCTACGTACCTCCCAGACCTGCCCCAACGCCAGCCGCGACCGCAGTAAATAATAAAATTAGGGTGTTGACTAAACAAATCAAAGCAAAATTAAATGACAAACCCGAACTACTAGATAAATTTAACGAGATAAGAACTAATAATAGTGGCCTAGATTTGTTAGATAAGCTAAAGGATTTTAAGACAACAAATATTGTAAATAACACCTTGAACATCAGCAATGTTAAGTTCGTCGATAACACAGTCACTAACAACATCACTAACATAAACCGAAAGCTTCTGAACCCTTGTAATTGGCCCCAACATATAGTCTCACAATTTTACGCCCAACTAGAAGACCCAAATGTAATAACGAGCATTAAAAAATTACTATCTCAACCCGACTCTTCTGCTAGGATAGTTAGTCTAGGTCGAGCGGAAATCAATGAACAAAAGCAAAATCAAAACACTGAAACCATATATTAAAATTGTACCGTAATTATAACTAAGTTTAATAAATCTATTGTAACTAAATTCATATTCTCTTTTTTATTATCCAACCTATTTCCTAATATTATGTGTCACCTTATTTTTTATAATAAAATTGTTTGATACATCCCCGAATGTAACAGTGTATATATTATATTAATTCAATAAATCAGAAACAAAAACAAATAACTTTATTTTCCTATAAATATCAAGAACATTTTTCAATGAATTACATCAATTAATTGACTTGAACTCGTCAATTCGATTTCCCGGATTCGAAACAACGCTTTGTGGTCGTGAATGTTCAAATTTCTGATTCGACATTTGTAAACATTGCTGATTTAAAACTGGCTGTTGAGATGGTAAATTTCACATTCCACATTTGGAACTTCTAGATAATGGTCGCTTTGAGGTCTTGGATCTAGAATTGGCAATCCTGAGCAACGTTTCAAATTCTCAGCATTAATTTAAATTTGACTGTTTGTATTGTGAATATTGTAAGTCAATGTCTGAAGTTGATAATGAATATGATTCTGTGAGTAAAAATCATTTGTTTGCAAATGGTTTGTTTGTCCACTTTCAACAGGTGAGGCGTTCAAAAATTGTAAGACCTTAAAAACAATAATAAAATTTAATTAAAAATATAATAATATTAATAATGACAATGATAGAGTAATAATAGTAGTAATAATAAAAACAATAATTAGACAAAGCTACTAGATCAAATGACACAAGTGACAAACTCTACACACTCTGCTCGATAAACAAAAGTGACTGTTAATTTTGTGTAATATGATATGAATTTCTTGAACTTCGTCTGTTATTAAAAAAAAACTTACATCATGGATTCTGTAATTTACATGATTAGATATAATCAAGAAAATCGAGTAATCGATGAAATTCTTAAACACTCTAAACCTCTACACGTCCAATAATTTAATTGTTCTTAGTGACAATCATTGTTCCAAATATAATACTCAGAAATTTGTTTGTTTACATTTTTCTAACCTTGTCTACTTCTTCCACGAAGCTCATTTTGGTAACCAGAAAATTTCCACACGACGATATGAACATGCAAAAAGAAAGGTTTTAAATTTTATAAAAATGAATGTTTGTCTTATCACTTAGCAATGTTATTTATTGATTTTGATCGATTTCAGCAAATCAGTCTAAAGTTGAACATAGCACCGGTTGTCATTACATAAACTCAAAGTACAAGCCAGTTTCAAATACAAGATTTCCACCATCGCATTACTTTATTGCCGCCTGTATATTTTCAAGTGAGAAAACCGTAATTTTTTAAAGATATAATATTAACGTATCCAGTTTAAAAAATTAGTGTTTCAACCATTAGAATTTTACTTTGGATTCGTGGTAATAATTATTACCTTGGCTGTTATTATATAAAAATGTTTTACTTAACTGGTATTTATTTTTTCATTTTAAAAACAGTATATTTTAGGTGTTTCTTTTTAAAAATAAAATAACACAATGTAAAATATTACGAATGTTGAAGTTCTGTTCTCAAGTTAAACATAGTTAATCTTATATAATTTTAAATGAAACATTAGTATAAAATTTTTCTCAGTGTATGCATGAAGTGTATCCAGATTCACCGAAGTAGCTGTCGATTCATTGTGGTCGAATATATAGGGAAACAACTTCTTCAAAAAAATAATGTGTTGGAGTAGATTAAAAGACTTCATGCGTTACATTAGGTTTCGACGAAAAATCCAGCCAATCACAGCGCTTGAGAACTGACAAATATGCTTTGATATCTGCCGTGTAGAATAGGTTCAACGAATATTTTCAATCGTGCTACAAGCCTGGTGCTAATATAACTATCGATGAGCAATTATTTCCGAGAAAGTGTGATGCCTATTTGTACAATATATGTCATTTACGCCGGATAAGTTTGGTCATCATTTTTTTATGTGTTGATGTTGATAGCAAGTACGTTTTAAATGCGCTTTTCTACATAGAATCAGATGATAGTCGTCCAAGTGATGAAAGACTAGCTGACTATAGTGTGGTGAAACTGATAGAGCCGTTTGTCAACAAAAGTCAAAATGTTACTGCTGACAATTATTTTATGTCAATGATACTCGATGAAAAATTGAAGAAAAAAATACCAGCATAATACGAATTTTGAAAAAAATAGACATGAAGTATTTGTCTAAGAAACTAAAACATCATGATTTTTCTTTTTATTTTATGAAAGTTTACAAACATGGCGATGTCACTCTAACCAGTTACCAAGAAAAAATGCGCAAAATTATCTTAATTTTAAGCTCAATGCACTCGACTGTAGGTTTTTCGAATGATGACGACCAAAAAACAGTATGCGATTCCAATGCAACGGAATTCGGCGTAGACATCGCTGACTAAATGGCTAAAATGTACAGTACTCGTATTTAATGATATATTGGATCTTGCGGGTATTAATGCATGAATCGTATTCAAACAAATAACAGGTTGAAAAACCTCAAGAAAAGTTTTTTGCAAAATCTTGTAAAAAAATGAAAATCGCTGCACGAAAATCAAATCAATTGGCACTTGCGTTACATATCGCAAAAACATAAGTCAAAAGAGCACAAGTTCAACCGTGCACGCATGTATTTCATGTAAACTATAGACAACACGATTTTTTTCATCGAATAATGTACTAGTTTTTAAAAAAAAATGTTTCTTAATTATTTCAATAATCTATGAACAGTTATAATAATTATATATTTTATTTTCTATCAGATTGTAGATAGTTCTTATTTATGAGTGTTATGAATGAGTTCAGTTATATTTATATTAGGTTATAAATAAATAATAAATAAAAACTTTATAATTGTTGTAGGAATTTTTTCATTTAAATATTCTATTTATAATGTAACATTTGCATAGAAAACTTTACAGGGCGAGAAACGCTGACATGTCATGCCGTTTAACTGACGGCAAAGGGTAAATTTCTGTAGTAAAAAAAGTCGAAACGAACAGTTACAAAATATTTATGAGAATCAGTAGATTTTTGAATTTCGTTTTTTGTATTTATGATAATTTTTTGTGAAGTAAGACGACCAAAAAAAATGAAAGTGTTCGATTTTTTTGCAAAAATTAACACAATTTCAATAATAAAAAGGACCTGCACCTGTACTAACCTTTTTGTGGATCTCCGTTTATCAAATTGTAGAACAAAGTGAAAACGAGCTGCTCTTAGACGAAAAGCCTTGCGTGCAGAAGCAAAACAAATGAAGCAAAAATTCTATACGAAAAATAATATAATATTACTATTGTGCAATATTACTCTTGCAAGTGTAAGCACAAATTACCAAAAACGGAGGTGACACAAAAAAAACTGTGAGAGAAATCAAAGCGCGTAAACAAAGTAAGCAGAAAAGTAAGAATAGCAAAAGACGAATGCACAACGTACAATGAATTTGGTGGCCGAATTTTCGTCCTGTAAAAACGCTCTGTGCCAGAGATAAACCCCACACTCGAAGTGTTTTTATAGATGAGCGCATTCGAAAACAGATTCGTTTGAATTTTAAGAAAATAATTTTCTTCAGGGCTAAAATAATAACAAAATCAATGCCTTTCTGATCTCCAAAAAAAATTTCATTAATGACTTTTTTGCAAATTTGTTTAGGGCTACTTTTTACAGCACACAGAATAATGAAGAAAGTTTCATGAATGAAATTCTATAAAATTTCAGGTTATTATTTATTATTTATTTTACATGTTTTAAGGGTTCCCCTTGTAACAGAGAGTACAATAGATAGTACATACGTATATAATTATAAAATTTACAATCATAGTTGAGGTAGTTTCATGCATGGGCAGATTATAACATCAAAAGAGTTACTCGGATGAATAAGAAAAATGGAATGGAAAATACAAACACAGCTATTCATTTAAGCAAAAGGCACGTAAACGGATACGGTTGGTAATATAATAGACAATATTCCTGACAATTTGTGGTTCGGATTGAAGTAAGATAAAAAGCAAATCATCTATACCAAACAAGTTATTCGCTAATATGGGATGTATAAAAAGCTGTCTCAAATGCTTGTAGAAAGGGCATATAAAAATAAAGTGAGCAAGAGTTTCTGGCTGCTGGAGCTTGCAGATCAGGCAGGGTGAGCTGTGATCCAGGATGTAGAGCAAGCCTTTCCAATAGAACCTGGTCTGGTAGGTGTTCATCAACCTGAGCTGTGCATAGATCTGCAGAACGAACAAAGGGGATCTGTGGCTCAAGTATGCAGCATGACCGTCTGATAGGACCCTCGGAATTGGATTCAGTAGGTAGTTTGAGCGATAGCAGTTGATCAAGTCGAGCAGTCTCAAGTAGTTCTCAAACCGGTTAAATACCAGAATTTCAGGTGTTCATCAAATATATTATTATAAAAAATGTTAAAAGCTCAACAAAATGTTTGTTACAGTATTTTAGATTAAACAGCAATATTCTAAGTTTAACAAATCCGATACGAAATAATAGACTTTTTAATTTGTGAAATACGTTTATTCGAAAATTCTTGCGTTTGATCAATAACTCTAGTTCTATCATTGATAAGCGTTCAAAGTAATTATGGGTGAAAAATAGGTCGGAAAAAAGTTAATCTTTTAGAAAATGAAGAACAAAAATTTTTTTAATTTCAAAAACAAAAAGTCGCAGAAAGACAGAAGAAGTTGTTTTGAGAAATGCAAACAGCGAATTAAGAAATGGAAAATGTATTCGAGCCTACTCAAAAGCCTAACGAAGTCCGTTGCCATGAAGACGTATATGTCCATTAATCTTATTTATTTACTCCTCGTATAGTGTCTACTTCCACAACTTTACAGAGCACTTCTACGGTACCTAAAGCAATCGATGCATTCGCAAATGAAGTCGAATTCTTCGATTATCATTTGAAAAAGAGTCTATGAGACTCTCCACTTGCTTTTCAATCTTTAAAGAAATCGAGTCCTTTGATTATTGAACAAATTTATTTTGCTTTATCAGTAGCGAAACGTTCCATTACAAATTTTTGGTTGATCATAGCTGTTTCAAAAATTTGTTTTACGTAAGAAAAACTGCTTGATGAGTACCAACCACCAACTTCTAAAATAGCTCGTGTTGTTACAATTGAACAACAATCAACCAATGCAAGAGCAAAATCAAATGATCATATTTTGAAAAACTGGTGATCTGCTGTTACGACTGAAAACAGGATAAAATAAAATTGTAAGTCTGCAATTTATTTCCGAGACTGAGACTTCATTGATAATAGTAATTAAATGATTTATGAATGAGTATACGAATAAGAATAAGAATAAGGAAGTAATTAAGTGCATAAGTATAAGTATAATGATTCTAATGATTAACTCCGGTGTTCTGCACTTTGCTTTTATAGAGACGGTTTTGCAATGATGTAAGGTGTCCCAACTTAATTAGGGCGCTTGGAGATGGTATCACTGCTGAGTGCATATTACGTCACTATTCGCAGGTGGCCTATTGTCCAATTGGCAGAATTCGTCAGTGTGCCCGTAAAGCGCACTAAGCAATCGAGTTTTTCCACTCCCTAGTACTGAGGTGGCTGTTAGCTACTGAAGTTTGGAACGTATATAAGATCTTGATGGGAGAAGGCAATATGCGTAAATCTATGGACCTAGGTGTCAAATCAAATCTACAGAGCGTCGCTTGTAGCTGACGATTTGATTTAGTACCAACACCCGCTGGTGTGAGAAGAGTTGCAATAATGTTTTAATAAGATAAAAACGGGTTGTGGTAGGGCATAACAGTCTTCGTTCCTAGACAAGTCGCAAGTCCCTTCGCGACGATGAATTCAGCCAATTGAGCTTACAAAGGAAATGTTTATAATATATAAGTCTCTTTGATTTTTATTTTTTTTTATTCTTCTTGAATCTAGAGTACAAAAATAAGCGTTAGGAAACTGGTGGTCCTACAGATGGACGTCCCATGTGTCCTTCATAGTCTATCGAAGTGTAAGTTCATGGACGACGCCATGGCGAGGTAGAGTTGAAGTTAGATTTTGACAGTTTAAGTATACTTTTCTTTTTGGTTGAGTAATGTTAGGAGCAACAAGATTTCGAGTGAGACGAAATTTCCTGGTGCAACTTTTTCTTGTATCTTGGTTATAGCTGTGTAAATAAACTCAGTATCTTAACCTAATAATGTTACACCCTGCATGATTTCCAATATTATGAACAAATTTAATTATTAATGAACGACAAAATTAACATTTATTTACTTATAATCTTGGTCTATCTATCTTAGTCATGGTGGCAGTGATAGGATGCAACCGATGGTAGTGGTAGGATGCACCTCAAATTTAGAAAAAAGATTAATAAATTATCAAAAACGACAGGATAACAAAACATTAGTGCTACGAGAGCGTAATTTATAAGGCGAAACTCCTTCAACTCATGAGTTGAGTCGAATATTTATTTATTTCGACTCTAAGAAATTCACACTAGGGCACCCCATAATTTTCTAACTGACAACTAATACGTGACTTTTTCTGAATTTTTCTCTATAAAAGAAGTGTATTGGAGCACTGCTCCAGTCAGTGCGCCACCACACTTATTAGACGAATAGTTCGCGCAAGGATTCCGGAAGAATAATACGAACTCATAAAAAATATGTGAAAGATTATAAAACAGTGAATTGAAAGTTTAATGAATGTAACAGTGAAAATCATCAAGTTTTAATTTTTTCTACACGGAACCTGCGACCTTACAAACTGGTGCAGTCGGTAGGACAGAAGAGGAACTTTTTAGATTTTTTTCTTTCAAATCTTAAGGGAACATCGGGAATATCCATGGACCTCACATTTGAGACGAGAAGGGATAAGTAAGGACTTTGAAAATTCAGAGGAACTTTTGACAACCTTCCAAAATATTTTAAGGCACATTTACTTCTAGATATCCGCACGGATCAAATAATAGGAAGCAGGATTTCTTCGACAACCAACATGAAAGACATCCATAGCTCATCCATAGACATCCATATGCATCCATAGTTCTTTTAATGGATGCATTAAGAGAACTATGTGATCTAAAAAGTTACATCGACAATACATTGACTCTCAAAAATTCATGCGGTATTCTCGAAAAAAATTTACACAAAGAAATATATACCTGTATAAAACAGTCAGCACCAATCTATTAGAGCCTAGCATAAAAATTTACATTGTGTAAATCTTGTGCTTTCCTGTCTAATAGAGCTGAACTTCACTAAATTTCGCATTGGCATACATTCATAAAGGAAACACAGATAATTCTTTCTGTGATATGTGTCTACTGTTATAAACTCTTAGTTGAGAAAAACCCAGCCGTACTGTGCGATGCTTGTTTTAAAATTGTGGTTGAAGAAATCAAGGAAGGATATTTAAAACCTAGATGTCAATTGTCTTATTTACAAAGTTGTCATTTTTAATCTCTACCAGTTGAACATGATACATTATCTGAAATACTAAAACAAGCTTCTGCCTCCACTCAAATAACGACTGAATGCCACTCAGGGACGTCACAACAATGATAAACGAATTCATAGACGTTCAATTTCCTGAAATTGAGCAGAACTGATTATAAACATTACGACGATTTTTAATAATTCAAAAGTTTACTTGTGTTAAACAAGGATGGTTGATGTATGCAAATAAAGCCCGTCGTCTAATTCGTGAAAAATGTGCTAACTGATATTCTCCTATCGAACTAAAATTATCAGAAGAATTTGATGATGAAATGCCCAAATGTTAAAGACTATACCTGAAACTTGTGCTTGGCCCAGCTTTCGAAATGTCAACCAATATATGACTGTTATTAGTGTATGGATCATTTAATTCAGTGATTGGACAATAAGCCCTTATATAATATTACGTATTTCCTTGGGCATGGATTTGTTTTTACACTCAAACTAAGTTCTGAAGAAGATCAGGATTAATCAACCACCGAAAAATTTCCAGGAACTGTAGAAATTAATCGTTGGAATTCAGCCCAGCAGCAAAAACGTCAACGCATCAAACCAGACCTATACACAAATTCAACAAAGTTAGAAAGGGATCCAATTTGTAACGATTTCAAATTTTTTAGCAATTTTATTTTTGTAATGTTCTGTATGAAACAAATTAACAGTGTACATGATAACCATATAGGGAAATGGTTAGGAAATTATTGTTATTTTTGTTACGCCGCACGAAAAAATTCGATGAATCCAGAAGATTAATTTAATCTTATAGCTAATACTTATCAAATAATTGGATTTAGAATTGAGTTTATCTCTGTCGGGATACATTCCTTCCGAGCAGTTCTAGCGCACATAGCCCCACAGCTGCCAGCTCAGCCTGGAATATTGTGTTGTGTATTGATGTTGAGAAACCATCACTCATTTCCGCTCCACAAATTCCCAGCCCTATGCCCGTAGGTGTCTTGGATCCGTCTGTGTACCAGATCATGCCACCTCGGATCACTCGGGTTTCCTTCCAGTCATTTCTTGTCGGTATTGCAATATTATATTTGCTCCCGAATAGATATCTCCTGGTGACTCTGTCTATGTTCATGCGGTGGAGGTCTGCTCTCAGCGCCCTCCTCGCAATCTCCGCATGACCACGGTTACTACTCCTCCACTGCCCCTCACACCTCAGCCTGAGGGCTGATCTTGCTGTCATCTTCATGACCTCCTGGTCTAGGCTAGCGAAGTCTAACAGCTTACACATAGCTGCTGTGGGTGTGCTTTTCCTCGCACCCAGTGCTCTTCTGATAGAAACCGCCTGAACATTTTCCAAGCATTTCTTCAGAGTTCCACTTTTGGTTGCTTTCCACCATACAAGCGAGGCGTAAGTAATCACTGGTATCAGGAGTGTCTGGTAAAGCCAGATCACATTACTGGGTTTCAGAACCCAGTTCCTCCCAATAACTCCCCTACACCTTATGTACATGTTTAGTGCCTTATTGCACTGTATCGGCACATGCGTGTTCTATTTCTGTTTATTATCTAGGTGTACTCCTAGATATTTAACTCCTTTTGAATACGGTAGTGATCGCCCGTAGAAGTTAACCTCCCGAAGTCTTCATTACTAGGGCAGCCTCCAGTCGATCAGGTAGTACTTGGATAGCAAGATAGCAATTTCATCTGCATAGTCCACCGTGCATAACCACTCACGGCATAGCATGTTAATTGGCTCGTCTTCAGCACGACTTCCTGCGGACATCCTTCGTTCACTATACCTCTCACAGTTTTCTCTTTCCACATGTGGATCCTCTTACCCTTAAGCATGTTCATTACCCATCTCACGATGGTATTCGATATACCATGCCTGGTTGCCGAGGTACCTATGACTTCCCTTGTGGTACGGTTGAAAGCTCCTTTTATGTCAATGAAGGCTCCCATAACCCCTTTTTTTTGCTCCATCGCTTCTTCGATGAATTTCACTCCACTATGCAGTGCAGTCTCTGAGGACTTGCCCACCTGGTATGTGTGCTGGTATGCACACAGATGATGGTCTAACAGCTCAACATGTCTAATTTGCAGGTCTATTAGCTTTTCCAAAGACTTCAGCATGAAGGATGTCAAGCTGATTTTTCTGAATTCCCTTACCGTAGTGTAGCTGATCTTGCCCGGTTTTGGTATAAATACTACCCTGGTTTCCTTACAGCCCTGAGGTATGTATCCTATGGCCAGGCTCCCCCTCCAAACCCCGGTGAACATGGGGCATGTTCACCGGGGCGGTGAACATGAGTTAATCCCCTCTTGCATCAGCTTATGAAAGACTCCGTCTGGTCCCGGGGATTTGTAGGGTTCGAAGCTTTCTATGGCACATTTCACCTTCTCCGTGGTCACCACCTTCGCTGCCAGGGGAAGGGGAGGGAGTTAGAATACCCTACTTCCACCTCCATGTTGTTTCCCTCCAAAGCTTCGGATCCAGGTTGTATCACCCGGTTATCCTCCACCTTGTTGGTGTTTCTGGAATTTGTATTTGAGTTCTCCATAAAAATTCCCACGAGCGGCTAGGAACCGGAGGTCCATCTATGCAGAGCCCCGCATGCATAAGTAAGGCTGGAATACAAAGGGAGAACGCCAGGTATCCCTAGGGAACCGTTAGCGAGACAGCTTCACCTGTGCCATGCATCCGCATTTAATGGGTGGCATTTGTGAGCTTTTAGAGAACCAGATTGTTTACGTATCAGTTAACCATGCAACTCAGTTAACCAATCGGATCACTTCTTGGTCGTTCTCGACCAAGTTAAACCTCCCAGGGCTCATCTCGTACCTAAGTCGTGGTATCGAGCTCAAAGCCCCGACCATTACCGTAGAGGCGACCCGCGTACAGGACCGACTCCACCGCGCCGTTCACCTGACCCCTCGCGGGGTCCCGATTCATTGGAGAACCCGTTTATAGGGAGAGCCAATCAATTCACCTTGGCAGAGCCCGTTTAGAGGGATGCCCCATTCACCCATCGCGGTGGAGCCGATCCCACCGGCGGATCTAGCAAGATCGTAAACTAAGCCTTCCCGCCAACGACAAGGTCATGTGGAAGACCTAATATAGGAAGATATGTAAATAGAACCAGAAGAAAAAAAATAACGAATTCTAATGCAATAGAAAATCCACCTTCCTACAGATTGAGATTATCTGATGCTTTTTCTATGATTCCGTATTTTTCTGGTGATCAAGAATATGCTTCTTCATATGAATTCACATCGGGTTGTAAAGATGCACAAAGAATTTTACCAGCCGAAGCTGAGATAGCATTGTCTCAATTAATCAAAATGAAACTCGAGGGCGGAGCACTACGATTAATTCGAAGAAAAAATGATGAAACAATAGATGAAGTTATAAAATATTTACTTGAAATTTACTCTCAACCACAATCATCAACCAAACTTTCAGAAGAATTATCTCGTCTGAGACAAAACCAAAACAAGCCTGTTGCATCTAATTTCAGTCGAGCTTGTTCATTACATAAACAATTAATGGAAAAATTAAAACAGGAATTAAACAACGACGAAATACGTGCTGACAGATCACATGAAGTTGAACGTGCTTGTGATAAATATTTTGCTTTGGGATCGAAGAGAGAAATATATCATTTGATGAAAGATTATGATACATTAAGTGAAGCAAGACCCTTGGCAGTTGAGATAGAACATAATCTAAAAAGCAAAGACATTCTTTCTCACAATAATAACCCTTCGTGTTTACTATGTAACAAAAATGATCATGTGCCAGAAAATTGTCCTATATTACACGGAAACATTCCAGAACAAAATTGCCAACTTTGTCAAGAAAAAAATCATACTGCCCAACAATTTAAAAATCGTTATTCTTTTTCATTATGTGGTCAAAAGGGTCACAGTGCATTAAATTGTGGAACTGGAACATCAAGATTCACAAGAGCACAAGATATATGTCAGACATGCAAAAAGATAGGGCATAATGCTAGAAATTGTCGTTTCGCTTCAGCTAAAATGAATCAACCAACTATTCGTTATACAACCTGTAACCGATATAGACATGATGCACGAAGTTGTCGCAGTACGCGAATTAGAATTGTAAGAACCGATCCACTCTGTCCTATTTGCAACAATGCCAAACATAAGGCGTATCAATGCCCTCGAAACATTAAATGTTACCGATGTGGACGAAATTGTCATCTTATCACTGAATGTCAACAACCACAAATCGATTATAATAGAGGACGCAATAATGATCGACTCAATACTCGTAATAATTATAACGGAAATCGTGAGAAACATTGCACTTTTTGTGACAAAAATGGTCATTTGGCAAGAAATTGTATAGTAGAATCAACTTATGAAACTTTACAAAGAATGGACTCGGGAAATCCCCTGAGCCTCTCTGTGGGGGAGGCGCGAATGCAAAATTCTGGAATGTAACATTAGTCTTAAATACGTCTTCACAAAAAATAAGTGTAAAAGTGAGATGAAAGACTTTAATATTATTAATAGATTCTAGAGCTGAACCATGTTTGATTAAAAAGGGTTTAGTCGAGAATAATGTGATAATGAATAGAAAAGAAAGATTAAATCAATCAGGTATCTTTGAGTAGTAGTAGAAGAAGTAATTTCAACTTTAGGAAAATTTACTACTACTATATTTGGACATTGAATAGAGTTTCATATTCTCTAATGAATTTCCCATTCATGAAGATGAAATAATTGGTGTTACATTTTTGTCCTAAAATCAAGCAAAAGTAAATTAGGAGAAAAATTGTTTTCAATTAAAAGACGAAGAAATACCTTTTATTATGAGAAATGAAGATTTCATTGTTTCAGCTCAAACACATAAAGTTGTACAAGTAAAATTAAAACCGACTAATTTAAAGAAAAATTTCATGAAATATTATTATACAGAAAATGGTTGAATCCTCGGAAATGCACTCGTTATAATGATAAAAATTACATCAATATAATAGCCACAAATATTACTGAAAAAATCAATAACTACAACTTCCTACTTTTGAATTAGAAGAAATAAAAAATGAAATATACCCAGAAGGAAAACTGACATATCGAATGGCAAAAAGACGCATTCGAAAATTCAAAAAATGTTTAAAAATACATACACAAATTGACTAAGAAGGAAGATATAAAAGGGTAATGGCTTCATTGCATTTAGAACATTCATCATCTGAAGAAAAACAAGAAGTGGAATCCCTTAAAAAAATTCAGCTGATAGATTTCATCTACCTGATGAACCACTTACAGCAACTCATATATTAAAACATCGAATTGTTACAACAGACGATGCATCAATTTTTGTTAAAAAATATCGTTGTCCTCCAAAATTGAATGATAAAATTGAAACACAAACAGAAGAAATATTACAACAAGGAATAAATAAGCCATTTCATTCATCTTATGATACTCCCCTCAGAATAAAGCCAAAAAAGACTCATAGCAAAGGAAACAAACAATGGAGATTAGTTATTGACTTTCGTGCGCTTAATGCGAAAACAATAGGAGACGTATATCCTATACCTAATATTGTAGAAACATTGGGTCAATTAGGTGGTACTTGTTATTTTTCAGTATTTGATATGGCATCAGGATACTATTAACTAAAAATGAGTAAAAAAGACGCATACAAAACTGCTTTCTCAACTCCTTCAGGACACTTTCAATTTTTTCGTATGCAAATGGGATTAAAAACTGTTCCAGCTTCTTCTCGAAGAATGGTAAATCTAGCCCTGTCGGGCCTTATTAATAAGGACCTTTTCATTTATTTAGATGATGTAATTTTATTTTTAAAAAGAATAGAAGAACATCGCAAAAAATATTAAAATTCAATCGAAAAATTAAGAATTGCAAATTTACAATTAAAACCTGATAAATGTGAATTTATTACGAAAGGAAGTAACCTATCTTGGACATATGATCTCTAGGGAAGAAGATAAACCAGTCTCGAAGGAAATATCTGCTGGTTAAAATTTCCCTAGGCCAAAAGATGTAACCAATGAAAAACGATTCCTTGAATTAGTTAGATACTATCGTAGATTTATTGATAACTTTTCTAAAATTTCGGAACCATTAACTAAATTATTACAGAAAAATATTTTCTTTGTCTGGAATGATGAACAAGAAAAAGCATTCGAAATCTTGAAACAAAAATTATTTGAAGAACCAGTCTTACCATATCCTGATTTTTCGAAGTCATTCATTTTTACTACAGACGCTAGTAATTATGCTATATAAGGAATATTAAGCCAAGGAAAAATTGGAAAGCTTAAACCAATCTCTTATCTATCACAATTAATAACTACAACAGAAATTAATTAAAGCACACATGAAAAAGAAGGACTTGCTATTATTTTTTGTGTAAAACATTTTAACATTTATTTAATTCAAAATAAATTCACCAAAGTAACTGATCACCGTCAATCGTGCTAGATGAGAACTGTTAATGACCCTTCTTCAAGACTAACGAGATGGAGGTTTGCATTAGAAAAATACGATTTTGAAATAATACATAAAACAGGAAAACTAAATTCAAATGTCGATGTGTTATCACGGAATCCAATTATGATTAAACCTTAGGAAAATTAAACACAAATGAAAAGAAAAATATATTACTGACAAGTATAGACCAAAAAAGTATAGTTTTAACAAATAAAGGACAACAATATCGTGAAAATAGTGGAAAGGAAAAAAATAAGATGATAAAGAAAAAAAATAAAAAAAAAATAATAAAGACAGGGATATTAAAGAAGAAAATAAACAATATCATATAAATAAATAGCAGAAGAAACTCTCTGAGAAGGAAAATGAAACGTTTAAGAATAAAAATAAAAAAAAGATAATGAAGAAAATAATGAAGAATATAATGCAAATGATCATAATAATGAAAAAAAATAAAAACGAAAAAAATGTTGAGAATATTGAATATAAAAAGAAAACCAATATTCCGTCAGATAGCGATTCTGACTGATTCTGATTCCGTCAGATAGTGATTCTGACTGATTCTGATTCCGTCAGATAGTGATTCTGACTGATTCTGATTCCGTCAGATAGTGAT